>JANHFQ010001092.1:253289-270660 GCA_032468035.1 Aparallactus werneri
TTATTTGACTCATGGATCTATTTGAATTTTGCATGATCTACTTGGAATGATAGCAGCTAAATTACAAGGAAGAGTGTATTCCAATCTCTTTCCCCCTCCCAATAAGGTTATTATTCTATATTTGGAAACTAGTACAAAGTAAGTTATACATCACTGAGTTTATTTCCTGTTTTGATTGTTTTATTCCTTCTTTGCAGTGGCCAATTATTGTTTTAGGTAATAAAACTGACCTTTTGGAGGAGAGACAAGTACGGAGCAAAGTTGCACAACAGTGGGCTAGGATTCAGACAGTGAAGTTATGGGAAGTGACAGTAATGGATAGAAGGACAACGATGGAGCCTTTTGTAATATTAGCAAGCAAACTTTACTAATCACAGAACAAGTCGACATTTTCTTTTCTCCTGTCAGAGACTCAAATGCAATAAGGAAGATTACTGAATGCTCTTTTGCCTCCCACTGGGCCAAGAATCTGCTGTCGCTTTTGCATTTCCAGAGTTGTCCATTTTTAGAGCAACTGAAGCAGTTCTCACAGATCAGGATGGGAATGGCATCTGAAATCACTTCGTAAAAACACTGAAATCATAGTTGTCTGTATTCAATTATATGTTTGTGGAATGCAAACCGGAGAATGTTTGCAGAAAAAAGAAAGACTTTCTAAAGGGAGTATTTTAGAATCATTGGGAATATTGCCACTTCATTTAGCATTTCAGAAAAGAAATGAAAGAACAAGGTGAAAAAGTTGTTTATTTTGATCATACATTGTATAGCTTTATTCATTGCTCTACAAAAAGTTACTTATGAAAAAGAGAAGCCAACAGAATTGGATGCAGTATAAACATTTGATCTTCACTACCTTCATTATAAGGTGTGCTAATACTATTAATACTGATGCTTTTGGATGAACCAGTATTATTTCTATTGATTATCATCAAGCAACCATTCATCTGAAGTAATGTAAAACAATGATCTCTAACATTGCTAAAAATTGGATCAAAGAAAGAAAAATAATTTCCAATCACTTCATATATGGATGGGGAAAATTTTGACACCGTTCCCCAATTTCAAAAGCCCACTAATATCTGTCCCTGTGCAGTGACAGCAGCCTTCTGAAAAAGAGAGCATCAGAAAAAAAAAAGTAACTTGGTTCGTTTAAAAGGTTATAGCAGTGCTTCTCAATCTGAGCAACTTTAAGAAGTGTGGATTTGCAATTCCTAGAATTTCCCAGTATACATAAATACATAAATTGACATATTTATTCCATAAACGATGACTTATGGCTTAACATATTGGGTGAAAGCAGCCAGTAGTAATTTATTAAATCAGTACAGGAAAAAATGAGTATTACTAGGGGAAAGGATTCTTCCATCCAGTTTTAGGTCTAAACAACCTACCTCTTACTTCAATTGTACTCATTCTTGCCATACAGTTAAGTGCCTTAAAATATGTTGACATAAAAGCAAATGAATACAGGATTTAAAACCTAGGGAAGTGGAAATATGTTTTTACAAAAATAACATTGGTACAAATTGAGCTTCCCTAGAAAAAGGAATAGTAGCATACCTACATATATTTTCCCTCATATATATATATATTCTGCATCACATAAAGATGATTTGAGGAACTAATGAGAAACCTAGATCAATTTTTTCCAGAATTCCTAATTGATGTGGCTAATGCCCCCTACTGGATGTTTTAAGAACTGTAGTCCCCAACAAATCAAGATAGTGCTAGATTGGAGAATTTAAAAAGGCTATTCTAGGGTTATTATGGTGGCTTATACCATAACAACGTAACAGAAGTTCTCATCTACTTCTCAGTGGAATCTGTGGTTACATTTGTATTTTCATAATTTTCATTAAAATTCTGAACTATGCAAAAATCAGTTGGAAAGTAGATAGGTAATTGTTGGGCTAAAATTTCTCAAAATGTGCAGTAGAGAAATTGATCCAAGTTTCTTTTCTTTCCATCCAGGAATAAAATACTTTAAGACCTAATGTTTATTTTAAGCACATTTTTTGAATTTAAATGCAGCTTCTGAGAATGTAACAAAAATTACATGAGTGAAATATCTAGGTGTTAAATTACAGATTGAAATAGATTCTGATTCCATTCTACTCATATTGCACATTTAAATGGATCTCATCTATACCTATAAGAGAACTGGTTGGGAAGAATGTTTGTATGTTGGGTACGGAAATCTACACTCCTCCACCAATCTCCCCCAAAATCGACAGAGAGGTAGCTTACCATTGCCAAATCAGCACTGTCGGAGTCTCCAAAGTGTAGGGTGCCTTTTTGTCCCCCCAAAAAGGGTGGTAAAGAACACAAATGGCAGTAAAATGGCTGGGACGATGGGAAATGTAGGCTGGCTGCACTGATGCAAAGATCCATGGGAACTGTAGGCTGCGGGGGAGGAGCACAGATGCACTGCGCATGTGCCACATTTTGAAACAACGAGGAAGCCCAATTGCCCCTGTAAAGCCTGCCACACGGCTCGCCCTGTGCTGCGACTGCCTGGCCACGTAGGAAGCAGCGCAGCAGGGAGGAGGCACACAAGCCCCGCTGCCATTCTCCATGAGGACTATCCTGGCGTGGAACAGCTGCGGACATCCCATGGGGAACAGCTCCGACAGCCAGTACCTCGCCTTCTCCGTGGCCCTGCTGGAGCAGGGCAGCCACAGGAACCGCCAAATAGTGGTTCCCCCTTTGCAAATTTCTCCCGTCACCCACGGACCAGGCTTTACCTCAGGCACTTTTCAAAGCATGCTCCCTGGGCGGCGGAATAACCAACGAAGGATAAACAGCTGTTAAGTGCTCCATCTCTTCTGCACCCGCCCAGGGACCATACTTTGCAAGGTGCCTAGGCTGCAGATTATAACGTGCCTGGAGTCTGCACCTTTCAAAGCATGGTCCATGGGCGGCGGGAGAACCAACGGACCACCAAACAGTTCCAGGAGGAGCCAGAGGATGGCCTGAATTTTTTCCTTTCTGCTGGGGGCCAATCACCTCTCAGGTCCTACTGCCCCGTGCAAAGAAGTGTTCTGGGTCGCTTGAAAAAGCACCCCGTCTGCAAGAGCGCCACCAGCAGCAGATGATTTGTGCAGCAGTGGTGCATTGACAGCATCGCAAATCACCTATTGCTGGTGCAGGCAGTGGAAGGGCTGTGGCAGGAGGAAACGGCACCACTGCCATCTCACACACGCTGTCCCCTTCCGCCGCGGCCCTCCTGCTGCCTCCACTGGCAACAGTGCCAGTGATTTGTGAACCTGCTGCTGGGGGTTCCCGGGCGCTATGTGACAGTGCTGCCCAAATCGCCTGCAGATGGGGACTACGTGGCAGTGCAGCCAAGGAGCCTTTTGCCGCGGCATCTCACACATGCCACCTCCTCTCGCTGCAGCCCTCCTGCTGTCTGCACGGGCAAAAGGTGATTTGTGCTGCTGTCAAACCACCACCGCTGCGCAAATCACCTGCTGCCAGTAGCTCCCGTGGGCTATGTGGCAGCGCTGGGCAATAAAACGAAGAGCAGGAGGAATAGCAGGAGGGAAGAAGATGAGAAAGAACAAGGGCAGAAGGGGAAACAACACCAAGAGGAGGAGGAGGAGGAGGACAGAACAAAAGGAGGAAGAGAAGGGGGAGAAGGAGTAGGGGAAAGAAGATGATGAAGAGAATGAGCAGCAGGAGGGAAGATGAGAAACAATGGGCAGAAGGGGAAACAACATCAAGAGGAGAAGGAGGGAACAAAAGGAGGAAGAAGAGAAGGAGGGGGGAGAAAGAGTAGGGGAAAAAGATGATGAAGAGAAGGAGCAGCAGGAGGGAAGAAGATGAGAAAGAACAAGCAGAAGGGGAAACAACACCAAGAGGAGGAAGACGGAACAAAAGGAGGAAGAAGAGAAGGAGTAGAGGAAAGAAGATGACAAAGAGGAGAAGGAGTAGCAGGAGGGAAGAAGAGGGGGAGGGGCAAGAAAATGATGAAGAGTCAATCAGTTGTGCTATAATTTTCTTCATTCAACAGCTGTGTGGCCCCAAAATTGGCTCCTTTGCAAGCTGCACAATCTCTCCAGCTGATCAGAGGCAAACTTGGAAAGCAGGCAAGTCCCACTCTGAAGAGGAGCCAGGGCAGCGGCCCATTAGTCGTCTTGCCAGCCTCAGCACCTCCCTCCTTGCAGAAAGCATGAGTGGCCATGGCGGATGGATCACCTGGGTAGCCTCAGCCCCTGACCCCTTCCATGCCAAACAGCTATTTTCTCCATTTTTGTCAATCATGCTCTCTCCAAGGAGGTAGGGGCTAAGGCTACCCAGGTGATAAATTGTGTTCCACTGATTGAGGTAGGCTGCAACGAAGGGAGGGAGGACAATAAAGAACAATAGACAGAGGAGGAAGGAACAAAAAGGAGGAAAGAAGAAACACAGGAGGGAGGTAAGGGAGGAGGGAGGAGAGAGAAAAGAACAAGGAAGGAGGGAAGAAGAGGAAGAACAGCAGCAAGGGGAGGAGGGAAAAATAAAAAAAAACCCAGGCAAGGCCGGGTAATTAGCTAGCCTATTTATATATTGTACTCATAAGCTGTGGTTGAGTGCATTTTGCAGAATGACAGTATTTATAGCAACATAACAAGCAAAGTGAACATGTGAATTTTATATAACTATTCATTCTGGGTCATTAGTGAATTGTTGTGCTTAAATTACCGTACTATTAATTGAAAGCCAAATTGAATTATGTTCATATTTTGTGCGCTATTAAAAGAGAAAAAGAACTTTTTAATAAAGATATTAAATATGTTAGCACTTTAGTATAAATAGATGCCAAGAAAAAAGGGAAAAGCTATTCCCACCCCCCTTCCAAATATGTCAAACAGCAATGGCCTGAAACCACAAATAAATTGCTGTAATGTTAAACTGCTAGGGAAATTCCAGGTTCAAATACTTAGGAGATGATCCAAACTTTTGATAAAAGTCACCTTTTATCAAAAATCAATAGATTGTTGGATAGGTATGTAAGTTTGCCTTCTGGCCTAGGATTTAATTTCATAACACGCTAAAGTCATGTAACTTGTTCTGTGACCTGGAAAGTACTGGTATTTGGTTTTTAAAATTCTTTTATCAGGAATAGATTATATTGCCTATTATACTTGTGGACCAGTACCAAACCATGGTCTGTTGGGAACCAGGCCACACAAACAATGGGAGAGTGAGTGAAACCTCTTTTGTGCATACATGGGATCTAGGTTGCGCATGCGAAATCCCCCCCTCCATCCATGGAAGACAATTTTCTTCCAAAACCAGTTCCTAGAACCAAAAAATTTGGAGATCGCTGTGTTACACACAGCTAACATAAATGTGTTCTAAAAAGAAGAGATAGCAGTACGGGATTTGTACATATTTTTATTAGCACAGTAACAAATGCAGACTTAGATAGCCCACAACATACAACCAATCCACTGAGTGACTCCTATTCCACGCCTTACAATTAAACAGCTTAAGGTATTTTACTACAGATTGCTCCAAGTTTAGTTAAAACCTTCATTCTCACAAAGGTAACTTGGCACAGAAAAATGAATCTATGAATTATTTTCTCTATGCTAGGGGAGACAACAATCTAGCCTTACCCCTATATTTGAAGTTAATGAAAGGGTAGTCTTGTGAAAAGATGTGTTAAATATGAAACTCTCCCATCTCCCCTAGGGAAAAGTATTCCCAATATTTTTTACAACTAAAACCATGCTAAAAGAAAATCAAGTTGTAAGCCTTCTTACAAGAAATTTTACAGAAATACCAATGTATGTACCCATAAATTAAACTCTTTTATTTTTTTATCTATCAACCAAACATCCTTTCCCACCCTCATCCAATTGTCAGATTAGTTTACATTCTTCTTGGTGCTATAGCAGAGCTACTATTGCTGAACTAATGACAGTCTTAAAATATGCTATTCCCATTCTAGCTGTCTACTGTAGCAAGATACCTTAAGTAACAACAACAAAATCTCAGGAAATAAAAGACTGAATAAATTCTGTTATAGAAATACCCTACTCTTTTTTAGTTTCTCCCCTTCCCTGTCCCACCCCTTCAAAATCATAAGCAGCTCTTTCTGTCACAGATGATTTAACACAAAGGTCTGACAAAAATCCAGTTTATGTTGCATATCTCTTGGTCCACTGTCTGGCCATTCTGTCGTGCTCTGCTCTGTTAGTCATATACTGAGTTGCAATACTTCCAACAAGGGGATCAGCTGCAAAATAAAACAAATTCCAGCTAGTTTTTGATGCAAAAAATATGAGTTGCTGGTGCTAGAAAAGGTCTGTTGCCCCCTACTGATCAATGCATTCTTAAATACCCCAAAGAATGTAATGCTAGAGGGGAGCCACTCTTCTTACAGAAGATGTTCCTGTATTAGTTATCAGAAATCAATAGGAAAACTCCCCATGGCTTTACTGTAACTAACCCTCTTTGACATATGGATAAATAGGAAATGGAGCCAACATTCAATCTCTGTGATAGATCCTGTTCTTCCCCATCCCTCATTTTGATCCAACTTACCAGGATTGCAGTCTGTGAGAAGTGAGCAAATTGAAAGAAGAACTTTAGAAATAGTTAATGCTGGACTCCAGTTGTCCTTTAATATATCCAGACAGATCACTCCTTGACTATTAATGTTACAGTGATAGATTCTTGTTCGAAAGGTAACCTACATAAGAAGAGTTCAAAAAATAATAATAAGGAAATTGTGTTTATCCTCATCTTTTCAGATAGGCCCCAAGCTTTTCCTACAATGGATATTAAAATGGTGAATTTCCTACAATGCATTTCCAACAATAGATATAAAATGCTGAATTTGTATAAGCCCATTTATAGACAGTTTCCAATTTTTGATAAGTTACTAATCTAGCATCAGACAACTTTTTATTATTTCTTATTCTGCAAAAGATTTTAACAGATTTTCTTTGTAGCTCCCAGGGGTCAACCTCTGAATGAGGAAGCCAAATTTTTGCCCCACTTTTGTACTTTTTGGATTAGCTACATTAAGAGGCAAAATGCTAGTCTTAAAATCTCTCAGTGGCTTAAAACACCCATTTCAGTTCTTACAATAATTTTTAAAAATCGATCCAGCATTGCCTACTTTTACAGTGTGGTGCCCAATGTGTTGAACAATAGTTAATGCTGCTCTTGAGCTGACAGAAAATATGTGTATCTGCCAGAGATAATGAGGAAATTCTCATACACATCTTATATTTGATTATATTCCTCAGTTGAGACTGATTTAACTTGTACAAACTTACTTTGGCTATTTCTTATTTTCTCAGTTCATGAATCTGAATGTTACAGCAAATAATGTAATTATATTTTAGGCTTTAATTTAATAATTTCTAAATTTTATTCTAAAAAATTATTAATACTTCCTTTTCACCTAGCCATTATACAATGAAAGAAAAAACAACCTTGAGCATTTTAATTTATGGTGAACAACTGCCATCCTGTGTCTATTGTTCACATTACATGAGAATTACACGGCCTTAAAGGGTGATGAAATTTATTGCCGCATTAAAGAATTGCTAATTCTCTTCACAACTTTAGGCAGGATACTTAGGCAACATCTGCTTTCGAAAGGTAGGTACATTATTAAGGCAGAAATTAGTAATTTTTTATACAAGTACCGATTAAGAGAACACTTCTTGTTGCATTTCTGATGCACAATGCTTAGATTTGCCACCAATTCAATGCATTCTTCCTCTAGGGACCAATTGTCAAACCATTTTAACCCAAATATCCTACAGGATGCATAGATATCAGTTCTTATGAAAAACGTTGCACTGACTTTAGTGTATTCAGCACATACCCATAGTGATAATAGGTGGGATTGGAAAACAAGAGCAAAAAGGTAGGAAAATATATGCAGGAAGAAAGAAGATGATTTTTCTCATCATTAAATTGTATGTGTGCTTGTTTGTGATCAGAGGACAACTACAGAAATTCAACAAACTTTTTACATTCATAACACCACTGTGAAAAAATCTTAAGGATTTGGAATCCAATTAAAATACACCACTATCAGCTTTCCTTGTAAAGAAAGGGCAGGTCAATTATTTGTTTCTTTGTTTATTGTCACTAATTTATTTTTGATTTGTGTTTCCGGGCAGGATACAATATTTAAAAATCCAACTTAAAATTCACAATGAACTCCCCTTCCCAATTCTGTGGTGATAACAACAGAATCAGACAATCTACTTGATGGAGATGGAGTCCCCAAGCCCACAGACAAAACTATGTCTTGCTAGGCCTTGCAGAAAATAAGGTGGGGGCCAATCACAGAGAAGGCCCCTTTCCTAGGTCCCATCAGATGTACTTCCTTGATAGTTGGAACCCACAACATGCCCTGTGGCAGCCCATCAAATATCCTGGGTTCAAGCTTTAAAAGTGATAACCAGCACTTTGAATTGCATCCAGAAGCGAATTGCAACAAACGTAGCTCCTGAAAATGTGACATATGTGCAAATTTGGACTTGCAAAAAATCATGGAGGCTGCTGTATTTGGAGTTAACTGTAGCTTCCAGCTGCTCCTTAAGGGCAGCCCCTTGTAGAACGCAATACAATAATCCAAATGGGAGATGAACAGGACATGGATGATTGTGAGAAAGGCTCATTGGTCCAGGAATGGCGCACAACATGCAGTTGTGCAAAAGCCCTTCTGGTCATGACTCCTACCTGCTTCTTGAGCAAGAGTTGTGAGTCCAAAAGAAGCTTCAGATTATGCATCAGCTCTGCCTGGGGGAGTGCAACCCCATCCACAACCAAAGATAGTAATTCTTAAAAAACCAAGAGGCTGCAAATCCAAAAGCACTCTGTCTTGTCAGGATTCAGTTTTAATTTGTTGCTTCCCATCCAGACCTTAACAGCATATTGCAGTGAGAAAGGGCGATCGAAGCATGACCATGGACAGAGATGTATAATTCAGTATCATCAGCATATTAATCATACTGTATTCCACTATGATGGATGTTCTCATCCAACAGTTTCATGTAGATGTTGAACAGGAGTAGAGAAAGCATCAACTCTTGAGGGACTCAAAATGCAGGAGTCTAGTGTTTGATCTCTCACTCCTCATCAACACTGACTGGAGGCAAACCAGGACAACAGTATGACTCTCCACTGCCAGTCTAAGCAGTTCCAGAAAGACACCATCCATGATTGATGTTATCAAAAGCTGCTGAGAAATCAAGAGCAGCAAGGATGGATACACTATCCATGTTTCCGTGTTGTTGAAGAAGATGCTATTGATGAACTCTAAATTATATTTTTGGGATGATATGATATAGGTTTCTCTGCTGAGATTGCATTTTGGTCATTTGAAACTAGTTTAGAAAAAATAAATAAGACAATTTTACTCCATATAAGTTGTAGCCAATACCGTGGCAATAAACTGTCAGTATCTAACACTAAATACTAGCCATTGTTGAACATGCAAATCAAACATATTTCTTTTACTGATGATTGTTCTAAACATAATGATTGTTATACTTGGAAGGGATCACAGGCAAACATCTACAAGAAATAGAGGCAGAATACAAATGGCAGAATTTGATTTGATAGAGTAAAAAGAATGATACATAGAATTCTAATACAATTCTCAAATTACTTTGCATAATTTGAACTCTGGTAGACAAACAGGATAATATGATATCGATTCAAATAATATTTTAAACAAAAACAAAAGGAGAAAAAAGATACTGATACATTAAGAAAAAAACATTTTCTGTGATAATGTTCTCCTTTTTATCAGAATACAGTGTAATGCTACTTAGTGATGAGTACAAAAATATTTGAATGACAGGAGGTAGACATTAGGCAAGAATGTTTATGACTTCTTGCAAAATTCCTCAAACTTGCCCATCCTTCTGTTTAAACACTATGTTAGCATAACTTGTCATTCTCTACAGAATTGAGGGTAGGGGTTTGGTGTCTGTAGTTATCGGAGTCTACTTCAATATTTCTCTGAATTTCCAAGTGTTGCACGTAGTTATCGTAGTAGATTATTCTCTTTATGGTATTTAATAGTTTAGCTTGAAAGAAAGGTATGTCCTCAATACTAAAACTAATTTAGAAGAAATGTATATAATATTTTCCTCAGTTAATAATTTTTATAGCTCTTTGATTTTTTTAATGGTTAAAAATACTGTAGGTAAAGTCTAAAAATATTTTCTTCAGGAACTAAGATAATTATGAGACAAAAGTGTAACCTATATGGATCTCTTCTAAGCAACATTTTACAGCAATGTGGAATATTATCGTGATTCCTAAAAACTGTATTAGAAAGCTTTAATTTGCACAGTGCACACATTCAAAATAATTAATATGGTATCTTCTTAACATATCTATCTCCACACTTTCATGTTTATGACAATGACAGCTAAGCTGTTTGTTAGCATCTTATTTCATGTGAATAGCCTCCTTGAATATTATGGAAAAATTAAAAATATACTGAAAACAATAACTTTAAGAAGAAGTTGGAATATTTTAAGTCTGATTTAGTAAAAACAGTTATTCATTTTGAAAAAAATGATTGTATCCAGACTAATTCCTGGGAGGGAAGCCGGGGAAAAGAAAATGGGGAGATAATAATTTGCTGAATTCTCTTCTCCTTGGATTGTTTTCCACAGCTCTGTAATAAATGGCAATGGCTAGTGTAATAGAAAACAGAATTGGACAAAAATTGATGTCCACACTATTTCTTTTGTGCAGGAAATAGTGCATATCTTGTGGCTCCAGGCTTCAAATACTGCAAAGTTACTTAAGATCACATCACTAACATTAGATGGAAAAGCAATATAATTCTAAAAGGCCATCTAAAAAGCCTTTCAATATTCAATACAGCAAAAATGACTGTATAGAACACAAAAAATTCTGAACATTTAAAACCTAGATATTAACTCATCTGCCCATTGAAGAACTTAGATGATGACGAAAAATAGAAAAGAATAGAATAAAAAATGGCACAACTAAATAGTTTATGGTTGGGAATAGGTAGTTGGTTCACTTACCGTGAACGTCCATTCTCAGTGGATCCGTGATGGGCTCGGTGGATTCATCTGGACTCTGCCCCTTCCTCAGGCAAGTCAAGTCTTGAAGGGGTGGAGTTTCCACTGAGCCCCCGGATATAAACCAGCTGTAACAAAAAGCTGAATACAACTGCAACAGACTAGAGCATGCTAGTCTTTTTTTTTTTGTGTGTGTGGGAACCCCACCTTAAACTCTGATCTGTGAAAAAACAAACGCCTTCCTGGGCAGTAAAAAGAACGTCAATGAAACTAAGGGTTTAACTCTTGATGGCACCCCCGCTCTGAGGTCAGAAGGGCGGGGCACCGAGCCCATCATAGATCCACTGAGAATGGACGTTCACCGTAAGTGAACCAACTACCCATTCTCCAGTGGTATCCATGATGGGCTCGGTGAATCCATCTGGGATCCAGTACCCTAGCGGTCCCAGGGTGGGCTGACTGAGGGGTAGTTGTTGCCACTTTGAGAACTCTGTGCCCAAAAACAGTGTCTCTGGAGGTGAAAGAATCTACCTTGTAGTGTTTGATGAAAGTACGTGGGGAGCTCCAAGACACTGCCTGACAAATCTGGTCTAATGAGGGCAGGCCCTGAAGGCCACAGAGGAAGCCGCACCCCTGGTGGAGTGGGCAACTATGCCTTTATGTGGAACTAAGTTTGGGCATTCTTAGGCCCTCATGATGGCTTCCCTAATCCACCTGGAGATGGAAGAAGAGGAAGCCTTGAGACCTTTGTTCTTGTATTAGAACAAAATGAACAAGGCCTCAGATTGTCTAAACTCTGCAGTCCTGTCTATGTAGAACAGGAAGGCTTGCCTGGCATTCAACTGGTGCCATTCCTTCTCCTGCCTAGTGGTCAGTTGTGAATAGAACGAAGGGAGGACAGTTTCTGCTTCCCGATGGAAGTGTTTATTTTGGGAATAAACAAGGGATCCATTCAAAGGACCACCTTGTTCTTGTGAATGGAAGTCAGATGAGCAGACATCGAGAGGGCCGCCAGCTCTGAGACCCTCCTTGCAGAAACTATGGCGATTATGAAAGCCACTTTCAAGGAGAACTCCCGAAGTGGGCAGGAGGCCAAAGGCTCAAATGGAGGCTTGGTGAGGGCTTGCAAAACCAGTGTCAAGTCCCAAGTGGGAGATCTGACCACAGGAGGAGGGTTCAGAACAGATACTCCCTTTAGCAAACGGCTGACATGAGGATGTCTGCCTAGCCTTGGACCCTTGGGGGAACAAATACCGCAGAGATGGCAGCCACCTGTCTCTTCAGAGTAGAGGTACTTAGTCCATGATCCAAGCCCGCTTGAAGGAAACCCAAGAGCTCACCAATTTTTAATCTCTACGGGTCTACCTTGTGCTCTGTGCACAACCTCCCCAGAGCCTTCCAGGTATAGTTGTATATGCGATTGGTAGACCCCCTCCTGCCCGCCAGCATCGTATGGACCAAGGGAGAGGAGTATCCCCGAAAGGTTAGTCAGCACCGCTCAACCTCCAGACTGTTAAGCAAAGACGGTCCAGCTGGGGGTGTCGGAGTGGACCCTGTAGAAGCAGATTGTCATGTTCGGGAAGTTGCATGGGTGGAAACAGACAACGCTTTCTAAGGTCTGCGAACCATGGTCGACGAGGCCAAAATGGGGCAATGAGTACCACCTCGGCCTGTTCCCGCTTGACCTTGTTGATGACAAGGGATAAGAGTTTCATGGGCGGGAAGGTGTAGTGTAGACCCGGTACCCACGGTTGGTGGAGCGCATCCAGACCTTTGGCTGAGGGGCAGGGCCATCAGCTGAAGAACCTTGGGAGTTGTTTTGTTGTTGTAGCAAGCAAAGAGGTTCAGAACCATGGGCCCCAGTCAGTGGTTGAGGTCCTGGAAGACCTCTGGGTGAGGTCTCCACTCTGCTCCATCCGTCTCCCTCCTGCTCAACCAGTTTGCCGTGGTGTTCTCCAGTCCCAGAATGTATTCTGATCTGAGGGACGAGATGTGAGTCTCCGCCCAGAGAAAAATCGTCCTGGTGAGTTTCTGCAACTTCATCTCGTGCCCCCCTGCCTGTTTAGGTGGGCCTTGGTGCAGATGTTGTTGGTGAAGACAAGTAAGTCCCTCCCCCGGACCTGGAGTTTTAGATGTAGCGCCAGCCAAATTGATACTCCGGCGAGAGTCTGCCTGCGACCAGAGACCCTGCACTGCAGTGTCGTTGAGGTGCGCCCCCCCCCCCAGCCCAGGAGGCTGGCATCTGTGTGGATCACCAGACACTCCTCCACCCTGATTGGAAGGCCTTGTAGGAGAGTCTGGGGCCAGATCCACCATTCCAGATCTGTCTTGGAGTCAGAATCGAGTTGGATTGGAAGATGGTTGTGATTGACTATCCACTCCTGGTGCGGTAGGAGAAGGTTCTGCAAGGCCTTCGATCAGAAGCAGGCCCAGGGAATGGTCCCAATACAAGATGAAAACATACCCAGGAGACTTGAGAGCAGGAGATCTGGAAGAGGCTGCTGCAGAGCCAAGGTTGTTGTGGCTAATATCTTGGTTTGCCTCTCCTGAGATAGGAACACCTGGAACAAAGATGAGTTTATGTTGGCCCCCAGATGGACGATGGACTGGGACGGCATTAGGAGCTCTTGTCCCAGTTTACTAGGAACCCCAAAAATGTCAGAGTGTGAATTGTCAGGTTGAGATGCTCAAGGGCCAGTTCTTGAGCGGGAGCTCTGGTGAGGATAGATGGATCCTCACTCCCTGAAGTCTGAGGTCCATGATCCACAGCTGCCACCAGAACTTTGGAGAACACCCTGGGGGCTGACTCCAAGCCAAAGGGCAGAGCTTTGTACTGGTAATAAAAGCCCTGGTAAGAAAAATGCAGGAACCTCCGATGGCCCACCTTGATGGGGATATGGAGATATGCCTTCTCTAAGTCGAGTGAGACCATGAAATCGTTCCTTTGGATCGCATTGAGGATGGAGCGGAGAGTCTCCATCTTGAAGTGGGGATGCAAGAGCCAGCGGTTGAGCCTCTTGAGGTCTAAGATGGCTCTTGTGTCCCCGGACTTCTTTGGGACGGTGAAAAAATGGGAGTATACTCCTACTCCCCTTTGCGGTGTTGGCACCTTCTCGATTGCTGAGATTGACAGGAGGTGCTATATGGCTGCTAGCATTCATAGATGTTTCAGAATGCAGGGCGGCCTGCAAACCTGGACAAATCGGTTCAAGGGAAGTTGTGCAAGTTTTAGTGAGTATCCCTTGTGAATTATTTCCTTCTCCCACCTGTCGGTGGTCATAGACTCCCATTCGGGAAGGAAAAAGGCCAGCCAGCCTCCGATGGGCAGTCATTGTGGCTGCTTGGCCAGCCTATTGTTAAGCTGTTTGGGTTGCCGGGACTTTGAGCCCTGACGTCTAGGCTGCCATACGGGGGCTTGAACCCGGGAAAAACCTGAGGTCTGACTGTCTGGCTGGGCTCTAAACGACCGAAAGAAATGCTTATTAGAAAAGGGCTGTTGGGAGGGCAAGGGCCTTGATGGTAAAATCTTTTGCTTCCCTTTAGTTTTTAGGAGAAACTGTTCGAGATCTTCACCGAACAGTTTGTCCCCTTTAAACGGCAGGCCCAGCAGCTCGCTGTGGGCTGGGCTGTCTCCATCCCAGCTCCTGAGCCATGTATTTCTTTGGACTGCAACCGCAGAGGCCATGGCTTGTGCAGAGAGCTGCATGGAATCACACGTTGCGTCTGTCGCGAAGGTGACCATGGATGCAATAAACCGGAGCTCTGAGTAGATTTGGGTAGATCAACCTTCTCCATGAATCTCTGGCACCAGAGAATAGTCGCTCAGGCTGCTAAGGAAGCTGCAGCCAATGCCTTGAGGGCCCCTGAGGCTGCCTCAAAGGACCTTCTGCCCACCACCTTCTTATCTTGGGGATTTTTGGGGAAGCCTTCTGAATTGGAAGGTAGGAGCGAGGGTGAGCCCAGAGAAGCCACTGGGGTATCCACCACTGGCGTCTGGAACATCCTGGCCTGGACCTCCTCCACTAGATAAAACCTCATGGCCGGAATCCTGCTGGTCCTGTTACTAGCAGGTGATGCCCACTCCTTCTGAATTATTTGTAGGAAGGAGGGAGGAAGCACAAAGCCGGCTACTGGCTGTTGTGGGGACGGAAAAACCGAACCCACATCAAACTTCAATTGGTTGCTGAGGTAGAGGGGCCCTCATCTGGGTTGTAGTGGCCTAAATTAAAGGTCGAAATGATGTTCTTGAAAACCTTTTTGAAGGCCTCTGGTGCAAAGAGCCGACCAGAACTTTTGGGAAAAGTGTCCTCAGAGGAGCTCTCAGCCGAAGATGACTGGGCCAGTTAGTCCATCTCCACAGAGTCCTCGTAGGCCTCTGACTCCTCATCCGAGGGTCCAGGGGTGGACTGAGGATTTGAGGTTAGAACTTGGTCTAGCACTCTTGAGAGGAAGGGGCTCAAGCTCCTTAGAGTGAGAATGCATACGTCCTATTTTGACAGAGCTAGTCGCTGGGGCATCATGTGTCTGGGCTAGAGCTGCTGACACGCTGGCCTGGATCATGCTTTGCATGGTTGCTGTCAACTCCTCCCATGACACCAGCAACAAGGTGTTCTGGGCAGTTTGTGGGTCATGGGAAGTCTTCTCCATTATGTTAGAGGTCAGGAACTGCCTATGCCTGCTCAGAAATCCTTCTCAGGCACAGGCAATCACAGGGAGACTCTAGGCAGATGCCTAATACTGGGTAGGAAGGCCAGTAGAGACGCCCTTGACTCATGTTGTATGCTGCTAGGCGATGATCCGAATCAAACAGCAACTTCTCTGTCAGGGAATCCCTCAGAATTCATGCAGGCGCGCTAAACCCCTTGTGTGCATGCGCCAGGTTTCACGCTGGAGGGAACTGTCAATTCGCTCAGCACAGTCCCCCTGAAATAAGCCTCCCTGGTAGGATTGCGGCCTCCAAAGGACGGGCCAATCGATCCGCTGGGGGGGGAATTTTCATCTCCCCCAGAGTGAAGAACCCTCTAAGCCTCCAGAAAACTGGCTGAGGCTGGGAAGAAGCGGCTGGCTTTTTTAGTGCCAAGCCGTGGCGGCCGCAGAGCGCTTAGGCGCAAAAATTCAAAACCGGAGCTGTCAATCCAAGCGCTCTTTTAGCAGCGCGACGGAGCTCTGCTTTCCGCGGCTGCCAGCAGTGCTCTGAGAGAGATGGAAGAGCGCTACTGTCCCTTGGGACACTGAGGGAGAGAGGGGGATGGGAAGAGAATCCCCTCCCCGATAGCCCTCTTACCGAACAGCTCCTGCCTTTGCAACTTGGAAGAACAGCCCCACCTACCCACAGCGGGGTTGAGGGGAGAAGGTGCTGCCACCACTCTAAGCTTGGTCCTAAAGAGCTGTCACCTTATAGCCACCCAGGGAGTGGGGTGAGAGGCAGCCCTAGCACCGCCTGGGAGCCAGAGTACTGACTCCCAAAAAAATTAGGAGCCTAGTCCCTACAAAAAGGCCAGAGTCCTTAGATGGTAGAAAAACTAGACTGCCTTTAAGAGGCAAGTGGTATTTAGGGACTCAGTGGGAACTCCACCCCTTCAAGACTTGCCTTGCCTGAGGAAGAGGCGGAGCCCAGATGAATCCACCAAGCCCATCATGGATACCACTGGAGAATAGAGAGTGCTATGGTTGTATACTGTCACTATATTTATTTAACTTATATGCAGAACACATTATGAACAATATTGGACTACAGGAAATTGGAATTAAAATAGCTGGAGAAGTATTAATAACCTCAGTTATGATGATAATATCAATCTGACAGCCAGAAATGAGGAATACTTAAAGGATTTTCTTACAGTGAAAAAAAGAGTACAAATGTCAATTTCATGCTTAATTTTAAAACAAAACAAAGCTCAACTACTAATACTTGATTAAATATTATTCATTATTAGTAAACTTGCTTAATCTACAAAACTTCAGATACACACAGACAAGCCAATAAAAATGAATATTTCTATATTTTTCCTGTTTTTAATTAGAAATAAAACTATGAAGTTGATATGCACCAAAATATTCTAATAACCAAAGGTTTGAAATAAAATCCATTTAAAGGCCTTTCTGAAAAGTAAAAGCTCCTTAGGGCCCATCCCAGATTTAAAAATTGTGACATTATAGCATGATGACTGTGACCATAAAATAAGGAAATGTATTTTTTTATAATTGTATTTTTAGAAGTGGAAAGAGATTCACATTCTAACTAGCTGGGCATTCCCATGTTATTAATGACTAATTATTATTATTATTATTATTTATTCGATTTATACCCCGCCCCTCTCCTGGGACTCGGGGCGGCTTACAGG
>JANHFQ010001093.1:0-12116 GCA_032468035.1 Aparallactus werneri
AGGAGCCTTATTACCAATCGACCTGGCGTTGACTAATAACAGTCTGAGCCCAGGGTTCTGATTTCCCTGGCCATCGGGCACCTGAGTAGAGCCAGGGAGGCGAGAACAAGCAACCGTTTTAATACAACGAGAGCGAGTTCTCTTCATAAAATTTGCCTCCCTGCTCACGCCATACCTGCCCTGCCCAGACACAACCGTTATCTTCCCACCCTCTAATGCCTCCCGGGTCCCGCATCCCCCCAGACATCTCCCCCCCACATCCCACGGGCCAGGGGGAACACCCTGATCCCATAGCTGGGTTTCCCGTCGCCCCCCGCACTTGCCACGGCATTCGGCTGGGGGGTCTCGGGTCTGCCCAGCTATATCCCTATCACTAACCCTCCCTTTATCCCTCCCCCTAAAAAACCCTGCAGCATGCCATGGTTCTGGGTCCCATACCCCAAATCTGTTAAAAAAACGCCCAGAAAGGGATGGCGGTGGTTGACGTGCTAAAAAATGATTCTTCAGGCTCCGCAGCTGCCCGCCCGAATAAGTTAATAGTCCCAACCCCCCCTTTAAATTAGATGGAATATAATTCCTTCCTCCAATAGCTTTCTTAATAACACCCCCAGTAGTTCTGATAACTCTCCCCCCTCTCGATCGCGTACAGTCCCACTTATTCGGAGGAGGTGGATATCTCTCAAAGGATTGATTCACTCTCCATGGCCGATTGTCCAGATCTAACGGTGCATCAATACAATGATGTGGCCAAAACGATGGTCGGTTCTGACGGCACTTTCGGTCTTTCCAATCCCTCCAAACAATATGGGGAAAATGTCCATGCCTCATATTATAAGCAGGGCGAGGCAAAGGTAAAGCCATCAGTAGTGGGAACAGGCGAGGGAGGGGGAGAAAGGGGGCAGGAGGACAGGGCCGGTCTAAAGGGGGGGGGGCTGGGGACAACAGCTTTTTCTTCGGAAGAGGGCGTAAAAACCAAGAAGCCCAGAGTCAAAGGATGATGAATGTAGAGTCCTGGCAATTTGCAGTTCGGGTCTCAAAAAATAGAAGATGGACACATGCTTCCAGTCACCAATTCCGGGGAAGCACTCTATCCTATCAACCCTAAACTCTGTCCAGGTTGTAACTCCAGCTCTCACCCAGGAGTAACAACAACAGGCCGGAACAGCCAGTCACAGTAGCTCTGGGGGAACCACAGTTCTTCTCCCCCTTGGCACGCTACTGAGCCTGTCAGATGGTAAAACTGCCCAGCGCCAAATATGCTCAGTCCTCACTCTGGCCGACCATCACACACCGGCTCTCACCCGGGTCCAGTCAGAGTCCTCCCTGCAGTTCTTTCCAGTTCTTTCCACGTACCCGTCTCACACCCAGGTACGGATTGTCAGCAGGCTCCTCAAAGGGCAAAGTCCGCCCTCCCCCTCCGACTCCACAATTGTTCTCTACTCCGTCTCTGCAGTCGTTTCGCTCTGCTACTTAAGTCCCGTTCCAAGTTTGTCCCTCTCCTCTGCTCCGCTCGTTAATCTCACAGCCGACCTGGCTCTCACCCAGGCCAATTAGTGGCAGCTGGCAGTCCCGAAGCAGTTGTAAAAGATGTTATCAGACAGTCAAGCTCACACGAGAGAGCCCCCGCAGCAGCCTCCTGACCGAACTGGCTCTCACCCAGAAACAAGCCAAGATCAGCAGGAGCTCAATCGTGGCTCCGCGAAGCTCTGAAGACGCCGGAGATAACACAGGCTGCAGCCAAGCGGCAAACCTCCAATCCTCCAACACACGCTGAAAAGACTGAAGAACTGAAGACGCTAGAAGCACCCAAACCAGCAACAACGGGACACAGCCACACTCCCCCTAACCAGACTGGTGTCGATATCAGAGGTATTTGGGGGGGAGGAAACAATCCAAGCAGCTCAGATACGGAGCCGGAAAAACACGACCGCCATCAACCCCAGGCATGCGTAGGAGTGAACATGAGTGAAACATGAGTGAACACATTAACAAACTCAAAGAGATGAGGGCTATTTTAGAGTGGAGAGGCCACAGCATCTCTGAAGCTACACTCGTCAGCATCATGCTGACATATCTTGACTGCTCATGGGGTGGCTTCATCATGTCTATTGATGGCAAGTCAGATGACATCTTGACAGTGAACTATCTGGCAACTAGGATCATTGAGGAAGATGTTAGGAAGAAGAATTTTGCCCTAGAACACAGAGAGCCTAGACATACCAAGAAGCAAGAATAAGATCAATGCAGTGCTCAAATGCTTCATTTGTGGGTCCAACGGGCACTATAAAGGTGACTGTCCCCATCATCAGCATTCCAAGCCTTTTCCTTCTTCAACCCAGCACAGAGGCAAAGGGAACATAAGGGGCTGTGGGAGAGGCAGAGGTACTTCTAAAACTCATTGCACCCCCCAGTCTTCTGATGCCAGTGCCAAGGAACTTTGGAGACTGGATTCTGGAGCTGCAAGACACATTGCCAACAAGAGGCAATACTTCAAACAACTTAATACTATTGACTCTTCCATGCAGGTGGTAAAGCTAAGGTTGCTAGGGAGGGAGTTGTTTCAATTCCTGGTTTGGGGGATATTGAGAATGTGTTGCTTGTGCCCAATATAATGATTAACCTTCTAAGAACCACCAAGTTATGTGATGAAAGTGGTTTTGAATTCAAGCTTAAGAAGGGTGGGGGCTATGTTACCAGGGATGGTATCATTATGGCTGGTATTATATCTATTAATGGTTTGCCCTACTTGTTCCCCAAAGTCAAGGCTAAGCCTCCAAACCAATGGAGCAAAGCCCTTGAGAGAGCAAGCACCAACATAAAAGGGGAAGCTATCCAGGAAGACCCTAAAACACAAAGGGTCAGAAAGGTTCACACAAAACCTAATGCCACCACAAGTCAACTCGAGGTCAGTGCATCCACTAGCACTGAAAGGGTCAAAAGGGTATGCACCAAGCTTGGTTGGTGCTACAGTCTGTGCACCCAAACCCAGTGCACCGAAGGCCAATACCCCTCCCCCCAAAGTAAAGATGTCTACCAAGGTTAAGAAAGTGAAGATGGTTTCTGTAAGTAAGCCCCTTCACTCCAAATGTGCACATATCCTACAAAATTAGGTCATGTTAGTTTCCTGGTCATCCAGAAGATGGAAGACTATTCTGTGGGACAAGACTTGAAAGGGTGTGAGGTTTTTCTAGAGTGTGCCATTTGCAAGCAGTCAAAATTAAAGCATACTCCTTTCCCTAAGAAATCAGATTACAGGGCCAAACACATTTATGAGCTGGTTCATATGGATGTAGTTGGTCCCCTTGAGACCTCATTGGGTAACAAACAGTATTTTTTAACCATAGTAGATGATATGAAAAGGTATGGCCATGTCTACATTTTGAAGGAGAAGTCAGAGGTATTCCAAACTTTTCAAGACTTCTATACCTACATTGAGATCCAGCCTAAGGTATGTATCACTCAGGTCAAGAGCGATAGAGGTGGCGAATTAATGTCTAATCAATTCAAGGCATGGATGAAGAGGAAGGGCATCAAACACCTGACCACAGTGCCATTTTCTCCAGCCCAAAACGGAATTGTTGAGAGAAGAAATAGTGTTACAATCCATGAAGAGGTGCCTCATTGCTGTTGCCAACATTGGTGAAGGTTTCTGGGCTAAGGCCATCATCTTCACCAACTACATCCTCAACAGACTTTAGAGTAGTGTCATTGACCAAACTCCATATTTCATGGTTTTTGGCAGGAAACTGAACCTGTCACATCTCAAACTGTTTGGCTGCCTGGCTTGGGTCCACTTCCCCAAGCAACAACAGAAAAAATGGGGTAAAGTTTCCAGACAACTTAGGTTCTTAGGCTATGTATCTGAGTCCTACCAATTTTTAGACAAAGGGAAAATAATTGTTACATGCTGCTGTGCTATCTCTGAGGAAGATGCCAGTTGGTCAAGAATACATTCCAATGACCTTAGCCACTTCCTATTCTCAGATGGCATCACCAGCCATGATGTATCTGACCACACACAACCTGAGACAGAAGACCTACCTGATTTAGATGAGCCTGATACACCATCTTCAGATGAGTCCATGCCTCCAGGTTCACCAATCAGAGGTGCCACTCCCAATGCCTGGGAGCAGGGTCCGCCTCATTGTAAGTAGAGCGCCAGTCCTGACAAATCCTCCCAAGACGATGACAACAGTGGTTGGCAGATGGTGAGATGCTCCAAACGTCCCAACAAGGGGATCCCACTGAAGAAGCTTGATGTTGGTCTCATTGCATCCGTCAACATCATCACAGAAGCTCCCAAAACCTACTTAGATGTTCTTCAATTCTCAGAAGAACAGAGTAGATGGCAGGAAGCGATGGAGTGTGAGATGGAGTGCCTGAAGAGTCTTCACGTCTATGTCCCCACCAAGAAAGTACCCAAGGGCAAGAAAATAATTGGCACCAGATGAATGTTAAGCCTATGCCAGACAATAGGCTCATGTACAAGGCCAGGCTTGTAGCTCAGGGGTTTGCCCAGCACTACCCTGATGATTACAGCAACACTTACTCTCCCACCATCAGAGCAGAGAGTGTGAAGACTGCCCTTGCACTGCTGCAGCCCTTGGTGAACAGGTATACCAGTTTGATGTGCAAACTGCATATCTCCATGCAAAATTGAACAGGCGCATCTACAAGAGAGGTCCCCACAGTTTCCAGCATAATGAAGGCCATACCTGGTTGCTCAAGAAAAGTCTCTATGGATTAAAACAATCAAGCAAAATGTGGTACTTGTGCCTCACTAAAATTCTCAGATCAATAGGCTTTTATGCCTCCTTAGCTGATAACTGTGTTTTCATAAAAAGGTCTAGGAGTGTATTTGAGAAGGTCTTGATATATGTGGATGACCTATTGTATATTGGGCCTGGTAAGAGGACTCGTGATGCCTTCGTGAAGAATCTGCAAAAGCATTTTACCTTAAAATCTCTGGGACATGTGGATAAGTACCTTGGGGTACATATTATCCAAACACAGAAGGGATTTGCCTTAGGTCAGAAAGAAAAGATGGTGGAACTCTTAGAAAGATGCAAAATATCAGAATCAAAACCTACCCAGACTCCCATGCAGACTGACTTCTACAGTCTGACACATAAAGACAGCCTTAAGTACCCTGAGAATAAACATTATAGATCAGTGATAGGGTCATTGCTGTACATCAGCAATTGGAGTCATCTGGACATAGCATTAAATGTCTACTTATTGTCCAGGCATGTAGAACACCCCAAGCAGTTCCACTGGGTTGCCATAAAGAAGTTGTTAAGGTACTTCCAGGGCACAACTGACATGGTCCTCCTTATTGAACCTAAGGAGAAGGACACACCTCGCTTAACATGTTATGCAGATGCAGACTGGGCTAGTGATCATAAGACCAGAAAAAGTACCTCAGGGTTCATCACATTCCTCAGTGGCTGCCCCATCCATTGACACATAGGCCAACAGAGGTTTGTTTCAGGTTCAACTGCCGAGGCAGTTTGCCTGCCTATCTGAGGCAGCAAACAACCTAATCTGGTTTGATTACAGATTACAGATTGCCAGAGTTGGAAGGGACCTTGTAGGTCATCTTGTCCAACCCCCTGCCCAAGCAGGATAATTGCCTCTACCTAGGATCAAACGCACAGCCTCCTGATTGTGAGGTGAGAGCTCTATCTCTAAGCCATCTCTCTGGGATCTCTCTCTCTCATAATCAGTTTATGGAAGAATCCTATCCATCCTATCCAAATGATGGAGGACAATACACCAGCCATCCAGATATCAGAGGCAACAGCAGTGGGTTCTAGGTCTAGGCACATAGACATAAGGTACAAGAATATTTTACCAATTATGGATATCAGACTAATTCCACCATAGTTTTTCATGTGTGAAGAAGTAATCTTCTTTTTAAAAATAGGGATATGATGACTTGCTTTCATTTGCTTGGTATTGCTCTTCAGATATCCATTTACAGTTCTAGTAAACTGATTTTCATCTTTTGTATTTCTATATTCTGCAAAGCAGTTACAGAGGACAATTGAAATCATTGCTTAAATTTAGAAGTGTCTCTTGAGATCATTCTCTAGGTCGGAGCAGTTTTGCCTTTGGTGGGGGTCTTTACAACTAGAACTATACAGTTGCATGTATAGTATAAGATGGTTTTGAGACCCAAAGACTGCTCCTTGTAATATATGAATATGTTTAAATGAAGTTCTTAATCAGTTGGGTATTATGAAGTAAGCCGTGTCCACACCATCAGTACTGTGTTGAATATTGGTGCATACTATTTCCAATAAGTCCATTTTGTGCTGCAAATGATAATAGATGAACATCTGTGTCTTCCAAGGCCAAAGGTTCCAGGTGTCTCTTCCACCCTTGCTGAATTACCTTAACATAGGTGTCCTGGTCAACTGCAGTAATTATCATAATGTTGCATGGTTGGGGAATCCAAGAAAATTTGGAGCTAGGAGTTGCTTCACCTAAGCTCCCCCTTAGGTGAGTGCATAGATGTTGATCAAATGTATGGAATATTTTTAAAGAATGTGAACATAGTAGGTTGACTCAAATTGAAAAATCTCTTTGGTCTATGTTAAATTAATACTTTTTGTATCCTGGACAGCTCCTGAATAATATAATACCATTTCTTTTCACTGCTGGATAAGGAATTCTGGAAATGAAGTCCCCACATCTCAAAGTTGCCAAGATTGAGAAACACTGGTTTAGAACATTGATTCACATGTTGCCTATGCTAGCAGTCACTGTTCAGATAATGTAGTTATTAATATTCTGAAATGTAATGAATTCTTTGACTGACTAGCATTGAAGTCAGTATGGACATTTTGGTGTGTAGTATCAGCTATTTCTTTGAGTTGAGAATTTTCTATTGTTCATCTTGACCAGTAATTAACTTTTTATGGGCATCATGCTCTTGTTAATCAAATGTGTGAACTTATTTATTAAGTAAACATTTCTGTGCCACAGTTCTGCATTTTACAATCCTTCAGCAGGGGATTAACATTCCAATGTATTTGTACTTGGGACAGGCCGTATAGATATGTTATCTTATGCTACCTGGAATAAGAAAATGGGAAATAATACCTACGGTATGTTGTTTCTGAAAAACTTAATGGATATGTCTATGAACAAACCAGATCAATTCAAGCAAGATTCTACCAACTTTTTCTTTTTTCAGATAGCAGGTTTACAGTATATACTTGAGAAAATTATGTCAATAACCTTTAATCTGCTGGCTAATTTTTAAATTTATATTTTGTTTATTTAATTATTCAAAAATGTACCCAGGACCTTTGCAAACTGAGGTTGATTGCATATAAATTTAATAAACGAACAAATGGATAAATAAAATGAAAGTTTTGGATTAGGTCCAGGTAGAAGCTGAAAGAAACAAGTTAATTAAATACAAATTCTCTCAATCCAAATATTCATCTGCATAAGGAATACAACTTCTGTTTTTCCCATGCAGTTTTGTGGCCTTTTGTACCCAGAGCTATATTTAAAAGGATAGTTCTAACTTAAGAGAAATTTGGCATTTATCAGTTGCTGCTAGTTATTTCAGCCCTGGCTATTGTCCTTTCAGGGTGTGGTCTTCTCCACCTTCCTATTTATAGTACAGGCAAGTAGATTAATCTAGAAGCAGTGCACCTTAACAAGGGAATGACTAAAGACCCTGGAATGTATCCACCTTCCCAAGGACACGTGGCTGAACCTGTATACACACAGGTTCTAAAGCAAAGTAAAGACCTATGACTGAAGACCTTTGACTTTTGTTTTTATTTGTAGGGAAAATATCTTAGAAACTTCAGAACTGCTGGCACTGAAAAATCCCCTCTTTAAATGTTAACACATCCAATGTGTGGCTTCTCTGGGCTTACCCTATGCGGGAAGTAAGATACAAATGCTCAGAATTCTAATACTCTCTTTTCTTTGCCAGGGTTCAAAGGAAGATTTCAGGTAGCCAAGTTCAAATCAGATGAACTTTGGCTTCCTTAACTATATATAGTACTAGAGTGCAGGGATAGGTTTTTCCCGGTTAAACAACCGGTTCGCTTGGTGCGAGGATTTTGTGTACTATAAATAGGAAGGTGGAGAAGACCACACCCTAAAAGGACAATAACCAGGGCTGAAATAACTAGCAACAACTGATAAATGCCAAATTTCTCTTAAATTAGAACTTAAAATTATGTAGACTAGAGTGGTTTATAAATTTAATAAATAAAGAGAGATTCCTTAATATCTTCCTGGAAATGGGAAGAATAAAAAAAAAACTGAGTGAAAACAGTCATCTAAAACTCTTGTATCTGCAATCTAACTGGGCACAACAGTGCATTGTATGCAACGAATTTGGAGTCAAGGTACCGCAAATAGGCTAATTGACAGAATGCATCCAAAACCGGAGACCGTGGAATTGGAATTCTATAAAACATTTTAAGATATAAAAATTATGATAAATTATTTTATGACATGATACAAAATGTGATAAAACATTTCCTGTGGACAACTACTTATGTTTTGACTGTGCCATATTGTTCAACAAGGGCTACATTCTAGGTAGATACATATCTCAATATCTCCTTGAAATTTTAAAAACTTTTGCAGTGAAGGTATTGTATTGGAAGTTCTTCAGCTTCATTATTGAAGTGGAATCTAGTAAGGAAATATCTCTGAAACAATGACCCAGTTGGTCATGAATTGTCTAGTATAAATCTAAAACTCACTCCAAATGCTAAACTTGGAAATAGGAAGTTGACAGCGATAGTAATTTTTTTGCAATGAGCAAGTGTTCAATTTGTGCTCGGTTTCTGTTGTGGGGAATTGCATTTGTTTATGTAGAACATTAGAAAATGTATGCAGGTTTTTAAAGCTTCTCTTATCACTTCCTTCTGCCTCATTAACAGATTAAGCACAGGGAAATAGTACCCTCTGCTGGGGTTAATCAGTAGGAACTACAGTAATATTTTACATGTGTTTAAGTTTGTACTGTACTCCATGTTTCTAGAACTTTCACTCTGTTGCATGGGAATTTTAATTCAATATACTTGGAAGGTTCAAAGTTGCTCTCTAGGTAATATTTTTCTAATATTGTTTGTGGCAATTCAACATGCTTCCTTATGGTAAAGAAATACTATATTGCATGTCTGCTACCTTTCTTCATAGTTATATAATATGAGATATGAATGATCTAAAATAAACACACATGGTTCATCTAGATCAAAATCTGGATCATTCTACTGTAATGTATGCATGCTTATATTTAGTAACATCAAAAAAAAATCAGTAAAAGCTGAAATAGGAAACAAGTGAGAGCCTAGAGGGATTTATTTATTAAATTATTTGGATGACAGATCAGATTAGAAAGGCTGAATTAGAAATAGGAAATTAATGTACAAGAGTAAGCCAGTCATAAATCCTTCATTTTAGTCAATGTATTGTATAGAAATTGTATTGTCAACTAAAACAATTCAGGTGTTAAGGAAATAGGGGAACTCAGTCACAAAACAGGTTATGTAGAAAGTAAACACATGGTCAATCAAAAGGGAATCAAGTACCTATACACCAACGCACAGAGTGAGGAATAAACAGGGTGAAATAGAAATTCAAGTAAATGATGCAGATATGATATTGTTGCCATTACGGAAACTTGATGGGATGAAACCCATAAATGTAAAATAGAGCTAGAGGGATTTAAAAGAAACAGACCAAATAAAAGAGGAGGTGGAGTTGCATTATCTATAAGAAGTAACTACATTTCTACAGAAATAGAACATAACAATGATGAAAACTTTGAAAAGTAAGATTATAAAAACCCAGTTTAGCATAATACCAATGAAGAAGAAAAATAACACCATGGTTCCATAAAGAAATCTTTGATAAACCAAAAGACAAAAAGGACAAGTATAAAAAGTGGAAAGAGGGGCACATAACTAAGGCCAAATATCAGCAAACAGCCCAAACCTGCAAAGATGAAGTAAGGAAAGCTAAGGTTCAAAATGAACTAAGGCTTGTGACAAAAGTAAAAAATAATTTTAAAAAGCTTTTTTCCAATATATTTTTGTTTATTTTGTTTGTTTGTTTGTCATACATGTACAGGATAGCTAGTATAAGTATAAGCATAAACATGAACAAAGGAAATAAATACAGGTAACTGGGGACAGTGAGGCAGGGACGGTAGGCATGCTGGTGCACTTATGCACGCCCCCTCTTAGGAACGGGGTGAGGTCCACAGTAGACAGTTTGAGGTTGAAGCTGTGAGGGTTTAGGCTGTATAAAAAACAATAAAAATTCAAGGAAACAATTGGTCTATTAATGGGAGAAAGCGGCAAGAACGTGACAAGCAACAGGGATAAAGCAGAACTACTTGTTTTTTGCATCTGCCTTTACACAAAAAGACAAAATACTTGAACCTATCAAAAATAATATTGTAAAAAACAGATTAGGAGCACAAGTTAAAATAGGCAAGAAAAAGGTAAGTGAGGACCTGTCCACCCTAGACCAGTTCAAATCATCAGGACTAGATGGATTAAACCCCCAAGGTTCTGAAGGAACTAGCAGACGTGATCTCAGAATCACTGAACTGTATCTTTCAAAGATCCAGGAACTATCAGAGGACTGGAAAAGAGCTGGTGTAGTTCCCATCTTCAAACAAGGAAAAAATATGTCCAAGATAATATAGAGCTATCAGTCTGACCTCAATCCCGATAAAGATTTGGAAAAAATAATCAAGCAATGAATCAGTGATCATTTTGAGGCAAACAAAGTCAGATCATGCCAGACAAATCTTATTGCATTCTTTGATATGGTGACAAAATTAGTGGACAAGACGAATGCTGTGGATATAATTTACTTGGACTTCAGTTAGGCATTTAATAAAGTGGACCACAACCTACTGCTTGATAAGATAGAAAAATGTGGGTTAGACAACATCATCATCAGATGGATTCATAACTGGCTGACCAACTGCATTCAATGTGTTGTCCTCAATGGAACTGCATCTACATGGAGGGAAGTTTGCAGTGGTACCCCAAGGCTCTGTTTTAGGCCCAGTACTCTTCAACAACATTATCAATGATTTGGAAGATGGGATAGATGGGGAACTCATCAAATTTGCAGATGACACCAAACTAGCAGGAATAGCCAAGACTCCAGAAGATAGACTTAAGATACAGAAGAATCTTGACAGACTTGAACATTGGACACTATCTATCAAAATGAAATTCAATGGTGAAAAAAGTAAAGCTCTACATTTTGGCAAGAAAAACAAAATGCACAGGTATAGTATAGGTGGTTCCCAATTCAATAGTAGTAACTGTGAGAGAGATCTGGGAGTCCTAGAGGAGAATAATTTAACTTTGAGCCAGCAGTATGCTATAGCTGCCAAAAAAGCCAACACAGTTCTAGGCTGTATTAACAGAGCAATAGAAACAAGATCACATGAAGTGTTAATACCATCCCTGGAGCTGCATCTCAAAAGATTTATAGAAAACCTTTTTCTATGCTAAAGTTTTATAGCAAATTGGGAACATCAATTGCAGAGAAATACTGTAGTGAAGTTTGGCAAACTTATCTGGAATTGAACTGAGATCAGAATGTCTTTTAGCAAGGAAGAAGTGATTCTGAGGAATGTGGCATCCTATTCAAATAAGGAAAACTGGGCATTTCAACAATTCCTTAGCAGGGATCCTACTGACTGCAAAACAGTAAACTCTGAGGAGACCTGCAGGAGATGAGGCTAAATAATAGGCCAGAGTCAAGACTAGAAATGACAAATGAGTTGTTCTCAGCATGACTAACACTAATCCAGTGTGGTTTTTAAGCAACTGTTATTTCTAGTCTCTCATTTAGCTTTCTTCAATGTGACATGGTGAGTTCTAATTAATATAAAATTCCCATGACTCCACAGTGTCAGGAATTATGGAAATTGCAGTCCAGAGAGTTCTGGAGGCAGACATAAAGCCTTCCCACATTAATATCTTCAGAATCTACTGAATTATAATTCCCATAGCCCCTGCATTAATCTATATATATAAAACAGAGCCCTCCTTTCTTTGTTTGTTTGTTTGTATCTTTGTATGTCCGCTATAGGCTCCTCC
>JANHFQ010001102.1:0-10504 GCA_032468035.1 Aparallactus werneri
GAATTCTGATTGGTTCTGCATGCTGACACTTTTTAACCCCTTCCCCTCCACTCCGCTGGAGACATCACTCATTTAGGCGGTGGGTGGGCAGGAAAACATGTCGTGTAGCTAAGTCACAAGGCAAACATTTAAGACTTGCATCAGAACTGTGTTGTCTAGTTCCTAAATCCAATGTTTATACCTCAGAAACATTGATCCGTCCTTCCTGAAAGGAGCATGTTGTTGGATCATGAGTGCACAGGTTTCGATATTTGCACCAGTGACAGCGAAAGGCACTGTTGACACAAGACAGGCATCTGCCAAGAAAGGAACATAGGCAAATATGTTTATTATTGATAATGCTTGATAAATAACAATATTATTGGTAAGTCAGCAAAACTTTATATATTTGCTTAAACAGAACAAATATTTCATTTGAAAAAAGTTTGTAGCTCTCATGCACCATGCATAGGTACCTTTAATATTTGGTAGAAAATTGACTTTGTGATAAACTCTTAGGACAAGAAGAAGTATTACTATGTTTGCATATGACCAGTGCCTTTAAACCAAAGCCATTAAGTTCACATACCATAGATTGCTGTATTCTTGGGTTTATTGCAAAGATATATTGTTTCAATATACTGTATCATATCTTAGAATCTCAACAGAAGTTCCTGATTCAAATCTTATGCTTCTCTAAAATTTCTCTAAAATTTACTAGGTTTACTAGGTTGCCAAAGATATTCTGTAACTTTTACGCATCAAGGTATAGATATAATAACATCTGATTAATGCAAACAATTACTCAGTGAAAGGCTGATATTTCAGTTAAACTGTTTCCAATCTAGAATCATATGCTTAGGATTGTTAAAAGTTCTGTGCAAATAAAAAGGCAAATGTTGCTGATTTTTTCTCTCTAGTCTGAAGTACTGTATTTATGAACCGAGCTAGATGAAACTTCAAAGTACTCAGCCTGTAGAGTTGATCTTCCTAAACATCTTGTCCTTGTGCTTGGATAGGCCCAAGTGAGTTAATTCTGTTCCATCAATACTGTATATCAAATTTTAATGGATAGGTTTCATATAAGGAAAACATTTAAGGATGAAAACAGAATGAATAATCAGACCTCTGCTTTCTGATCAGGGGATCAGAAAAGAAGTATTATGATGAAAACACTGAGGGTGACATATGGAAACACCCTTAAAATTTGTGAAGGCAGTTTCCAATGGAATGTTACTCCATTACCACCACCATCCCTCAAAAAAAGGACAAGCAAGAAGAGATGTTCTCATCTTCATTGCAAATGTTCAAGACTCTTCTTCATTGCTTGTGCAAAAAATAAATCATGCCCAAATGTATTTATGGCTTAATATCACTGGCTTAACATACACTTGTTTATCCTTTCCTTAAACACAACCAATTCTTGCCAAATCAGGGAGAGTTTACTACATTAATTAAGGGACCAGTTTTCTCCACATGACCATTGCAAGATTTTGAATTTTTCTCCCCATTCCTGGTCTTCTGGATAATTAGTCTGAGTTCTATAAAGGATTCCAGTATCTCAAACAGATAATTCCTCATTTTCAAATTGAAAAGTTCAGTGAGCATCCCCACCTTGTCATCATTCCAAAGAAACTTCCCTATATGCATTCAGCACTCAGAGACGGTTCATCCAAGTAAGAATTTATTTAGAGAAGTCATGTTGGCACATCTGGAAAAACCAAACCTGAAAGTTCCAGGTTTTCCCTTCATAGCTGAAACCCAAAACCCATCCCCTGCCCCCATCAGTCTGTCACATGGTCCAATCACCAATCATCCCAACTGGAGACATTCCTTCAACCACTCCTGTCCCAGGTGCAGGATGGCATGGTCTTGACTCAGAAGAAGAATGTTGTTATGTCTAAACTTTCACCTCTCTCTAAAACCCACCCTCCCAATTTCTCAGGCACTAAAATGTGGCAGTGTGGAGCCTCTAAGAAAAATGGCTTCTAAAGCTGACACACCTCTTATATGCAAAACACACATAGCAATAGCACTTAGCACTTAGACTTATATACCACTTTTACAGTGCTTTACAGTCCTCTCTAAAAGGTTTACAGAGTCAACATACTGCCCCTAACAATTTGGGTCCTCATTTTACCGACCTCGGAAGGATGGAAGGCTGAGTCAACCTTGAACCTGGTGGGATTTGAACTGCCAAATTGCAGGTTGCCAAAAGTCAGCAGAAGTAGCCTGCAGTACTGCAGTCTAACCACTGTGCCACTGAGGTTCATAACCCCTGTTTGTCTATCTTTAATCCTCAACTGCAGTCTGCTTTTGCTTTTTCTGAAATGACATAAAAAAAAACCTTATTCTAATCATATACATGCAAATCTAGTGGAATGGGAATATTAAGCAGTGTGAATGTATTTAATTACTCACTTATTTGACACATTTCTTACTTTTTTGTTCTCTTGACAGGATTTTGAATGACACATGTTCTTCAGTTTCATTACCAGATCAATTGAGTCTTTATGATCTTAGCATGTAAGTGTTGCTATTAGATACTGATTCTGAGCATATAATTTTATTATATGGGGCATTGACTATAGTTTTCTATTATGAGTTGAAATACCTTGGAATGCCTTCTGATACTTGGGGTGTCCATTGTTTTGTAGAGTTCCTAGCTTGCGGAAAGTTTTTTTTTTCATTACCTCAGCATAAAAGACTAAGACACTGTGAAATTTTACTTTTAAAGTTTAGTCTTTCAGTACCTGAAGGTTTAATGAAGTACCAGTAATTGACACTGAAATGACAATGCAGTTAAAAAAACAACTAATCTATTAATTTTTACTTAGGTCATCTGTTTATAGAAATCATGCAGAACAACTTTGAAGAAGCTTAAATGTTAATTTAACATCATAATACTGTAATTACATCATAGAAGAGAGTCTTTGAAATCTAACCATTTTTCTAAAGACTGTATTAGATGTCCAAGTGATACCTAAAAACCATTTATCCTAATAAACCAGGTAACTAATCATTCTTATTTATGTAAATACTAGTGAATACTAGCTAGTAGATTCTGAGCTTGGTTACAAACCTTTTATACACAGTAATTTTGCAGTTCTTGCTGCAAAAGAAAATGGGCAAAAATCTCTATTTAACAGTAAAGCATTCAATGAAAGAAACATTAGAAGATATCTTACAGCTGATGGGCACTGCAGTTGTAAAATTTGAACTCTGTGCTGACAAACATCTTGCCAGTCTCTCTGGATTTCAACAGAAGCTCTATGCCAAACCAGTCTGGGGGGGAAAAGGCAAAGAAATTATTGAAACATCATGCACAAGAACAATATGGGCATTTTACAGATGTTTTATGCATTTTTAAATTATCTTTTAAGTCCTGCTCCTTCATGTTTGTTTACTGATCTTTTGAAAGTATTCTTTCCCAATCTTTGTTGGGATAGTTGCATTTTTTCCCCAAACAAGGTAGGATCAAATTAATGTACCTCTATGTTAGGCCAATCTGTTTTACTGGAATAATCTGTGGCAACATGTCTACTGTTTCAAGAAATGCACTGGGTTACGGATTTCCAGTGCTATAGCACTGGTTGATTAAAATCTTCCAATCAGAAAATAATGGTATCTTTTGAACACTAAACCTTAAAAATCCTGAAGATTATAAACCAACAATCCATTTATCTTCTTAGGATTTCTTAGAATCTTTAAGGGTAATACCAATGGTGGGATTCAAAAATTTCCCCTACCAGTTCTGTGGGCATGGCTTGGTGGGTGTGGCTATGTGTTTGGCCAATCGGAGATGGTATTTGCTGGGGTCAGCCAGTCAGAGGTGATATTTTCTGGTTCCCAAAATTATCGCTACTGGTTCTACGGAACCTGTCAGAATAGGCTGAATCCCACCACTGGGTAATACTCTCATTATTCTATCATGATAAGCCCAAAATCAGTTCTTTTCCCTCTGAAGCCATAGGATTATATGAGTAACATTAGAAAATATAAACTACATTTTCTATGTCACTGTTAATCTGATTTCAGGGATGCTAATGAAGAGGTTTATATAATATTGTAACCTTGCTTAAAATTAATTTGATATTTTGTGGATCATTAGTATGGTTCATTAGAATAGATTAGTAAATTGTTCCCTTTACATTTTGAAAAATAGTTAATAATGTTAATCCATTTTAATATTATTTCCTTGGGCCTAGTGTGTTATGCACAAAGCAACTATGCTATGTTAATTCCAGTTTGTTTGTTTATTTATTTAATATTAAAATTTATAGGCCACCCAACTCCTGGAGGACTCAGTTTAGCACTGCACTTTTTCCCTAAAATAAGTCAGGGAGTTGTTTGTACTTCCATAGCCCAGAATTTTTTCATGTTGCCCCAAGAATATGGGAATGCATGGTACTGCTAGAATGTTTATACTGATGTAGTTAAAATTGATAGGTAAAATCTTGAATATTCAATGTTAATACCATACAGTACCTAGGACAGTACACAAAGAAAGATATTCACAGTGGCTGCTACAAAATTAAAGGAATCTATTCATTTAAAAGTGCAAAATGACTAATCAAGGCAATAATAATTTTGAAGAACTAGGGAAAACTCAACCCTGATGTCTTTGAAACAATCCTTGAAAAGCTGAAAAAGACTGAAAGAGACAGGAATGTACCCCTTAATTAAATTGAAACATAAATTTACACTTTCTCTGCTGAGTTCTGTTCAAATCAGAAGCAGTTATTGTAATGCCATCCAGTGCCAGTGAAGAAAGATTGATGGAAATTGGCTGGTAGTGTGGTAGGCAACACCTGCCAATAACCACATCTTTTGAAATAGACAAAAAAGATCATTTGCGTCTTGAAAATGTATGCCAATTGCTGATCTCTGTTATCCTCCCTCCAGGTAAAATGGCACATAGCCATGACTGCCATGAATTGCATTTATTTTCTTTTAGCCATTTGCTGGCATTTCTGCTCTACACACTGCCCAGATCTTTCATGAACTTCTATGCATGCTTATTAAGCACTCTCTTCCCAGGAATGGCTACTTGTAAATGAGACAATGTAAAAAAACAAAACAAATTTCAGACAATTAGCTGTTTGGTAATAGTATGAAAGAAATCTTGATAGAAATTGTATTAGCAAAGAAGGAACCCCAAAAATGGAAACCTTCACCCACTCATGGGGAGTGAGTCATACTTTAGAGCATGAGTAACACCCACGCTAATTTCTTCTTTTCCCTCCTTAGATAACAAAAGACAGAGGCCCCTAATGATAGGTAAGCTTAGCAAGCAGATGGCTTGAAGGCTGGCTTTTAAATGTGTGGGGTTTGTGCAATCTGCTAGAAGCAGATTACACCTACTATGCAAAAGGCATAGATGTAGATGGCATTTTTCTTGCCTGCTTTTGAGATTAAAGCTTTGCCCAAAACCAAATGAAAAGTAATAATTCCTTTATGGAAAGCATTCCTGACACAAAGTGATTTTAGATTGCAAATTAAAGTGAGCAAATAACATGATAAAACATTGCCAGAATGCAAATACAAATTGTGTTGCCGAGTTTGGTAACATCTAGTAGAAATGATACAAAGATTCTAAGGTAAAGTTACTAAATTTCAATTCATTTCTGTGCAAAACATAGCTACAGAGTTAATCTTAAATCTGGTGTGAATAGTTTGCTCATTTTTTGCTTGGTTCTGCTATCTTGGCTCTGAGTAGAAATGTCAGGGAGATACTTGTGCTCATTGCATTTCATGAACTTTTGGTTCCACTCTAAATATACACATTGCCAATTAAGGTAATACTTCACGTACTAAACAGTGACATTCTAGTTTATTTTCTCCTCATTTTTAGTCTGCCTTAGACTGCTTTTAATCCAGGCTGTTTTATTTTATCCAGGCTCTTAATGGCTTTAATTAATATTAGATGTTGTAGGCCATCCAAAGGGTTGGAGTGGATAACTATAATAAATTTAATAAAATAATAATATAATCTTTCAGAGCATCAATGACTACTAGGGAATTCTCAAATTTCCCAATCAGCATGACCAAAGACTCTGGAAATAGAATACACAATCATGGCACATCTGGAGTATACCATATTTAATGTATAGCTTGTGAAAATGTATGTAATAAAATTATTAATCTCCAAAATGTATGGATTCTTAGACTTTTTAAAATAAATAATGTAGGGAAGGTGACCCTGATGGAAATATTCAGGATCCATTATCTAGGCAAAAGAGGCTGAAGCCTTTTTAAAGTCCAGGACTACATGATAACATATGAAAGTAACTTAGGCAGAAACCTCCCTAATTCACTGAGCTAGAAAAAGGAGGAGATACAGTATAATCAATCTTGTAAGACTGATCTCAGCTCCATTAGGCAGACAAGACCAGAAAACCAGCTCCATAGGAAGGCTAAAATGATTTTTACTGAGATTGGATATAAGAATAGAATCTTGCACATTTTATTTTAACAGTAACATTTTTGACAGGTGTTTCACAAGTTAATGGGTGCTACTCTAGAGTGCCTAAGAGTTGACAATAGGTCAATATTGCAGAACTCAGCATTAAAGTAAATTTAAATCAGTCCCATAATGCAGACCATTACTAGCCAATCTCCTGGTTCTTGCTCTAAGTACTACCAGTTTATCACTGAGATGTCAGCTCACCCTGGTCCACAGGTATGGCAGGGACATCCTTAGAGGATGGAGAGGTGCATATAATTTGATTCCCCAGAACCTGGCCTTCTACTTCAGTGAGGTTTCCAAATACACAAATTATGCCAGGTGACAGGTCCGGAGCATCATTCACCAGCAAGCTGAGCTACGGAAAAAAATGAAGAGGAGGCATAAAATAGAAGGCAGTATGTATATTTCTTTCTATACTTCAAGAACACCACAGCAAAATATTTAAACTTTTTAAAAAAAATAATTATATTTCAGTTGCAATTACTTCACTGACCTAATACCACTGTCAGCATTCCAAGTAAACTCTCCATCTCCATTCATCACTCACTGACAAAGTCCATCAAAGTAAGAATTTATTAGAAAAGTCATGTTGGCACAACTGGGTGAAACCCAAATCTGGATTTCTGGTTTCACTTTCCCATAACCAAACTCTCAATCTCTCCTCTTGCACCCACAAGTCCATCACATGGTCCAATCCACGTTCACTCCCTTGGCGCCATCTCTTCATTCCCGCCTCACAGGTGCAAGCTACAGTTGACGTTGACATTTTCAAGAATGTATGTTATGTTTATTTCTCCTCGCACCAAGAACTTCCCCCTCCCAAATTCCCAGGCTCTACAATGTGGCAGGCTAGAAGCAATTAACTAGTATATATATATGGCTTCTGACTGTGAGAACCACAGTCACATTGGTCTAGTGGTTAAAGCACCAGGCTAGATACCAGGAGACTATGAGCTCTAATCCTGCCTTGGTTTGAAAGTTGCCTGGGTAGCTTTGGGTCAGTAACTCTCTCTCAGCCCAACCTATTTCACAGGGTTGTTGTGGAGAAAATAGTACTAGATATGTTTACCATCTTGAATTATTTGTAAAAATAATAATAAAGGCAAGACATAAATAAATAAGTTGAGGTGACATTTCTATCATAGCATGGAAGTACAAGGCTTAATAACTTCTTCACTTTTAGTTGGGAAACTCTTGCAGGTGAATTCTTGGTTGAAATTAATGAACAAAATTGAAGTGGATCAGTAAAATATTTCCTTGGGGCATATCCTCCAATTGGTTTACAGTAGTCTTGATATACCAGACCATTTTGGAAAAGGGTTAGCCATTAAATCTGAATTGATGTAATTTGTCCATAATTAAACAATTAACATTTCCCCATCATTTGTGTCCATTTAACTCATTAGCCTATACAGAATGTATTATACAGAACTTGGCATGATTTAGCTGTTTACACCCCAAAATGAATGCCCCCAAATCCATTCACAATGGTATGCAAAAAGCTAATCAGCATTGGCTTATTAATGGACACCTCAGAGCATTGTACTTACAGCTGAAAGTTAACATGAAAAAATTCAAACTGTTTTTCTATGAAATGGCTATTAAATAGGTCTTGTTTCTGAAAAAAGCAATGTAATCATCAAATAGAAAAGAAAATAGCTTGCTTTGAGAGTTAGTTTCTTTTTTACATTCTCAAACATCAATGAAAACCAGAATATACAGTATTCTTTTTCAATTTTTCTCCTTTTAGAATTCCTCAAACCAGGTCTCATTTTAAAAATGTATAAATGGAAAAACTAGAGTATTTGCACTAGTACATAAAATTATCTGCTACAACGCCTTACCTGTCAATGACTTCTTCAGCTTTAAACACAATAACACATGAGCAAACAACATATACAAATTCAGGGTAAGAGGTCCATAAAGGGGTGTGCATAAGCGCACCAGTGTGCCTACCGTCCCTGTCTTACTGACTCCATCTACCTATATATACTTCTTTGTTCATGTTTATGTTTATACTTATACCTGTTATATTGTACATGATTGACAAATAAAAATAAATAAATAAATATGCATACCAGAGGACGTAGGTTTTTTCCAACAAGTTACACTCAAAGAGAAATACACCAAAAGACAAAACAAAATTAGATTTCTTTAAAATCTAAAAAAGCTCACATTTACAATGTTGTGAATAAAGTTACTGAGATTATTTCAATCTACATTATAGGTAGTCCTCATTTAATAATCACAACCTCTCTTGCTAAGAAAAAAATCACATGATTACAACATCACATGATCACAGAACTGCTAATGTCAGTTCTGCTTCAGGGGTTAAGTAAGTCACCTGCAATCATTAAACAATACATCATACAACTTCTCCATTGACTTTGCTTGTCAAAAGCTGGCTGTGAAGCATGCAACTGGCAGGCAATATGTAACAACTATCTGTATAATTATATAAAGCTGATGCAGGAAATGTTAGATAAAATTACTTGAGTGGTACTATTCAAGACTAGAGGCGATCACATCCTCTTAGCAATAGAGATGATGAACATAAGAAGCAAGCAATTACCTGCCTTGGCTACCTACCGGAAGGCTATGCTCAGAAACTGGGATGCTGCTAGGTTGAACAATGACACTCATACACTGGTTGATGCTGGCTGCAAATCGGAAAGGTTCATTGGCTCTCGTGCATTTGTCCTTCCGTGAACATCTAAAAGCAAGTTTGTAGGACAGTGTAAATATATAAAGAGCACATCCAAAATTATCTGTATAGTCTAATATTAGCTAATACTAGAAAAATGATTACATGTATGGAACAATTGATCGTCTACCAGGACTTTATGATATACACTGTGTTTCTTTTAGGGATTAATCTCATTTTTTTGAGTAGTAGGTAAAAGAGATTGCAGAGTGTACTTAGCTGTAATGCAAGCTTCCCAACAATGTCTTATTTACAATGTCTTTCACTGTTTACTAGCTTTCTTAGTTTTATATAATCATTACTAACCACATGTTATTTTAGATACTTTCACAAAGTTAAATAGATTAGTCACATCTGGCCTTAGTCTCAAACAAGGGAAAGTGCTATCAAATAAAGCAGAAATGACTCAGCTATTAAACCCCCCCTCCAAAAGCAGAATATTAAAAGAAAAAAGAAAAGCCAGTAGAGTCAGATTTTTTTGTGTCAGGTTTTTCTATATAGTTTTAATCAGGATGTGCTTATTGAGGAAAAAAATTTCAAGACATCAAAGTTAATAATTATTTTTATATTGTACATGCCATGTCTTAGACATAAATGGACATTTGAGTTTTCATTGCTGGGTAGATATTTCTAGAATATCAGCTAGAATATGCTGACTTTATTAAAGATCTTTGCTACCAGCAGGTTGATGGCTTGCTTTTTTTTCTAATTATATGGAAATAAAGTGGCACCTCTCCAGATTCAAATAGAGTCTGTTGAATTTGTAGGGCAGAGGGCTGTATATCCCACTTTTTGCAATTCCTCCAAATATCATATTGCTGAAACAACAGCAATTTGTATATAACACAAACTATACAATGAATACTATAAGATAGGTCTCTTCAATCCTCTCTGTTTTCCTTCCCTTTTCTATTCAAAAGAAAAGAAGAAATTGTTTGCTTTGTGAATCGAATGATATAAACTGCCTTCACAAAAAAAAACACACAGGGGCCCACATGCAAAAACGTTACCTACCTCTAGTGAAGAGAAATTCAGTTGTTTAGTACATAAATGTGTCTTTATGAACTTGTATCCAGATCTGGTACATGAATTATAGCTATTTTCAGTAGAGAGAATAGATGGAAAAGAAGCAAGCGATTCTAAGGCTTTTAGCTGCTAAAAGGCAGTAATTCTCTAAAGACTTTGGCACCCTTAACTGGGAACAGATTTTCCAGAAAGATAATCACATTTTGAAAGATTATCCTTGTTGAAACTTAAACTGGATCATTACCACACTCTTAAGGGTCTTCAAACTTGGCAAGTTTAAGACTTGTGGACTTCAACTCCCAGAATTCCTGAGCTAACATGACTGG
>JANHFQ010001118.1:63261-77502 GCA_032468035.1 Aparallactus werneri
ATATATACATTATTAAATGTTTTAATTAATTTTAAATTTTAAGCTAATTGTTTTAAATGGGCCAAATTATTTAATCTTATTTTAATTGTGTTGTTTGTGCTGTATTTTTAATTATTATTGTTCGCATTTGTACCCCACCCCTCTCCTGGGACTCGGGGTGGCCCTGTACACCGCCCTGTACACCGCCCTGTATGGAATAGGCAGGTGTTATTTTTTTGATGGTGGTAAAAGTAAATTGGTAGGATGCAAGCTGTTCCAAATAAAGCTGCCTTTTCCAATTGACTGATGATGATTTTTCAAATGCCAATAGTGCTCCAAATGTTTTAGGTTTTTACCTATTACTATTGGTGCTATCTTTACTTTCTTGTGCCATAGCCACTTTGCTTATATTTTCAGGGCTTCATGTTTTCTCCAGTTCTTTCTCTTTTCCTGTTTTCGGGTACTCCACATCCTCTATCCAGAATTTTTGTTTGACTTTCTTATTGCCAGTTGTTAAGTCTGGGGTGTTATGTGGCAGGTGCTTGTCTGTTTGAATTCTAAAGTATTTTGTGGTCCCACCAGTTCTTGCTTGCAGGCAAACGGTATTTTTGTATCCAGGTATTCCAGTGTAGCATTTGCTGTCTTATCAATTCTGAGTTTGTGTGCATTTGTTCTTAATATTTGATCTTATCATTAGGATTGGTCATACAGTCAGCCAGATGTTTGTTTCTATTCAGTTTGTATGACTGCCTATCTCAATCAATGATACTGAGCTGCTTAGAATTCAAAATAACATACCTCAATTAAAGCAGTAATTTTTTTAAAATAATAAAAACAATTGAAAAAAAAGAAATGGTATTCCTCAGAATCCTGGAGTTGGAAAGGATATTGAGAATCATATATTCTAAACTACTTTTACAGATGTTAGAAGGCTGCCGTTACATTTTATTTCCCTAGTTAAAACTACAGAACTATATATAGTTTAACTATATTTCTGCAGTTAAAACATACCCAGATATCTTAATCATCCCTAATGATGCTTTATTTTTGGACCCTTGTTATCTTAGTGGCCTTTCTTTGAATGCACTCCAATATGTCACTGTCCTTTTTGAACTATAGTATCCGTCACTAGACGCATTGTTCCAAATAAAGTCTGGCCAGAGAGAATAAAATGGAACAATTATGGAACCTCTTCTGTTCTAGATTCTTTCAAGGTCTCTTTGTGATTGTATCATTTGTCTACCAGTGTATCAAAAGGAACACTTGTCAAGCAATATGAATAGTCTTGATAAAATCTACACCATGCTCTTGTCTTGTTACAGGAAGCCACTTTGTCATGGGGTTGCACTGATCTACTTCACTTCCTCTCAGTAGGAATCACCTCACCTACCACCATGACCTGTTTTTTCTCAACATACATGGCAGTTGATATTGTCTTCCATAGTGATCTAGAGCAAGGTTTATTCAAGTGATTGTGGATTATCTAGGACAGGAATGTTAAACTCAAGGCTCACGGGCTGGATCCAGTCCATATGGTGCTTAGATCTGGCCTGCGGGACTGTCCTGGAAACAACAAAGGACCAGCCCGCAATGCCTCTCTGCCAGTGAAAATGGAGCTCTGCTTTCATTGGCAGAGGGTTGCAGACGGCCATCGCAGCCAGAAATGGAGCTTGGGAGCCCGTTTTCCCTGGTAGAACACACGGGCCACCACAGGCACCCCCAACACAAGTGATGAACTGGACACACCTATCCTGGCTATGCCCCCCCTGGGCCCCCCCGAGGTCAAACACAACCCTCAATGAAATTAAGTTTGACACCCCTGATCTAGGAGAGTCTGATACCAGTCTGGTAGCTCCACTGAAATCACTTATCCTTCTGATCTTCTTACTTCTTTGGGTCATATGCTTCCAAACATTTCCTTTTGCTAAAGAGATTTTTTCCCCCTATTGTCCAGTACTTCTTCATTTCTCCATCTCCCTTCTCTTCTCTCCAACATCAATAACAGAAACTATAATTTTGGTTTTCTTCAGGCAAGAAGACAAACATTGCACCCATACCTTGGAAATCACAGTAGTGCTATCTTCACTTGTTTATGCTTGGAGATCACAGTAATGATATCTTCACTTGTTTATGCTTGCTTGGAGATTCCCCCACCTATTTGCCTAGTAGCCAAATCCCCACATTGATAATCTGATCTTGAGCTCTCAGAAGTTGCACCTCTTGATGAATTGGTTGGAGGGAGAAGGAAGAAATAAAAAAAGATCTTACTTTTGAGTTCCACTCTCTGAAAGTTGGATTCCTAATATGTCCTCTTGAGTTGCCTCAGCTAAGTCAGGAAGGGCAAGGCTCGAATCTGACACAACAACCAAGCTATAAAACTCAGGAAATTGTCAATAGCAGCAGTTAACAGTCAAGTTTTCAGCAGCAAATAGTCAGCAGACACTTCCCTTCTTGGTTCTGTCTATCTGTCCTGCAACTTCCAATTCACTTGCCAGATTCCTGTTTGCTGTCACTATTGGCTTATTCAGCAGCTTGCCTCTGAATTGCTGCAGCATAATCTCTTTTGGCCCCAATTGTTGAATACAACTTGTAGGCTGCTCCTCACAATGATATATGTTTTAATTAAGGAAAGGCAATAGAAGTAAAAGGTTAAAGCATTCATCGGTAATTCTGGAGTAGGAATTTCTAGAACCATTTCTAGAACTGAATAGGGGGAGGAGAAGAATAGGAGAAGGGTTTCAGCTCAGTCTATTGTACAATGTAAGTAGTAAAATTTTCAGTAGTGATTTCTAAGCTGTTATTCAACTTTCTATGCCCCTCCTAAACGGGCTTATAAATTTTGGAATAACGAAGACCCAAGCTTGACTCTTTGGCAGCAACATACAGTATAAGATATTTTCAGTGCTGTCCTTCAGCATCCTACTTAGTCTGCAGCCCTGGGATTTATGTGGTCTCCTATCCAAGGCCTAAGCATCTCTGACTCCTCTTAACATATTGGGATCAGCCAAAAATAAACGTATCACCTAGTTGTAAGGCTGTAAGATCAATACTGGGCAATAAATGCTTCAAAAGAAATGCTGCAGACTGTCAAGAGCATAACTGCTCTCTGCTTGTGTGAAAGACAGCATGTGACTCTTACAGTGATGTAACTCTTTAAAAAAGACAACTTAAAAATCAGGCTAATGATTACTTGAGAAATGTTGCACTCCCACACATGTAAGATACAAAGTACTTCTGAAGCATTACTGAAGTTGTAATCAGTACAGTCCTAAACATACATTTCTTTATATCTGTGTGGGATGTTACAACTTTACTTCTTTTATTATTCTCTTTCCTTCTCTCTCTCTCTCTCTCTCTCTCTCTCCTTTGTTGCTTTCTGCCTCTTATTTTTCTATAATTTTGAGTTAATCCAGATTGATTTTTTTTGTTTCATCAGATAAAAAGATTGATGCAATATTAAATAGGAGTACATTTAAAAACATTTAATCCATCAGCCGATATAATCAGCCCATTAAAATAACAATTCATTTATCATTGAAAGTAAACAAGCCTTTAGATAAATAATGCATGTAGTACCAGATGATTAATCCATCATAGCTATTTTACACAATGCAGCAAATTCTTTTGCATGGTCTCTCTCTTGCATTTTAGTATCTAATGACTATGGACCTCACAGTTTAAGGATTGATATTATATTATAGTTAGGCCATGCTGTGTTTTGTTCACATGCAACTAACAGATTGGATGCCAACTTGTGATTTTAATATAGATTTTATTTATTATTTATTATTTTATTCTAGAATTTTTAACAGGGTATTCATTGAGTGTTTTTAACTTGTTCTGGTCACTGACTGTAATAAACATTGAATTGACTTGCGTGTAGTAAGGAAATATATCACATAAATGGGTTTGATGATATATGATTGTTAAATGTTTTCTGCTTCTATTGTCAGTTCTTTCCATTTCAATAGATTACACGCATACAAATTTCCAGAGGAAGCCACTGTTATAGGCAAAAGATCCTAAGATCTTTTTTAATGTTAAAATACTGAAAGTGATCCTTATGATGAAAGGAAGTAAAAGTTATGAATTGGAATATAGTTTAAAGGCTATCAAACTTGGAGCAACTCTTAACCCATTCAAGGGAAAAGAAGGGCTAAGAAGTTTTACAAATTTCCAAGGAAGTCAGATCATCTCCCTTGCATAGTGGATTTCTCTGGCCAATGGCATTATTAATGACTGGCCAGAATCTGCCAATAACTGCCAAGCAAACTTGATTTTTCTCTAAATTGAAAGTATTAGTTCTAACCAAACCAGAGAAAAGGCTAATATATTTTGAGAATGGAACACGTACTCATTTAGAACAGGTTCACTGCTGAAATATATTTATATGAAGTCCTTTTGTGTACAAGAGGTGATAGCAATACTGACTTTATAACATTTATGAAGTTATGCCATTGATATAGTTGCAGTACAGTATCCAAAATTCTTCTGAAGGTTTTATGAACAACTAAGCGATGGGTCTAGTTTAGTTGGAAAAGAGAGTGCATTTTCAAACTCTCCAGTAAACCCTTTCGTGCAATTATTCATGGAATGTTGAGCAAATTTCTCTTAATGATGCTATTATGTTACATTAGATCTTGAAAGGCATACTTAATAAAATTTGGGGAGACGCATAAGTTTGTTACTTTAAACCTTATTGCTGTTTGTTATTATAAACTGATCCCAGTGTTAACAGTCTGGACTTTAAATGGATTTTGTTTTATTTTTGGCACTTACTGTAGTCCTGGGATCATAACCACCCACAGTACATATCTTCAGAGGTTAACTTGAAACAGACTTTCCCATCAGTGCTCTTTAATCTGCATTGCATTTCATCGTGTCCTTCACCTCCCCATCATGCCAACCGTACCTGAAGATGTCAGACAGCCAACTGAGACACAGCATTCAAATTCGCCCTCTCTTGTCAAAGTAAGTTATGTGTTACCTTGAAACTTTTAGAAGAAGTATTAATTCTTCTACAAGGGGTATAAATATCTCTGCGGATGTCATATATCTGAACCATGCATAAAGGTTTACGGCTGCTGTTTTTCTAATTCAGCTCTCTGTGATATTATTCTTTATGTCCAGATTATGATTGGGTGGATAGATAAAATATTGGCATAAACTTCAAATTAAATAATATAAACTTAATAAAATAATAATCAATTAACATAAACTTGATGGTAGGGAAAGAAGAAGCATAGAAACATCTATCTTTCACCACTGTTTGTTTTGATAAGTGTTCTTTTAATATTTTTTCTAGTTTGTCTCTAGTTAAAGCATTTCAGACTACAGTCTGATGTATTATTGAATTATAACTGCATTATTGAATATAGTTATACTCAAATTTCACTACACTGCACCTTATGCTAACACCAGATTGTATCAAATTTTATTTGAAAAAAATACTATAATTGTTCTGGGCTAAGTAAGTCCCATCTTCTTAAATATTGCTAGACATGTGGCTTAGCAATGATGTTTTCTACTGTTTACATTACCGGTATATTTGAAGCTTCTGTCACTTTTCTAGCAGAACTAGATAGAATTGGAATATTATGCACTAATTATATTTGGGATTGGGTAACTCCTACATTGAGAGATTTCTGTTGTGCAGACGGATTACAGGTAGTTCTTGACTTATGACCACAATTGAGCCTAAAATTTATGCTGCTAAGTGAGACATTTGTTAAGTGAGTTTTGCCCCATTTTACGATCTTTCTTGCCACAGTTGTTAAGTGAATCACTGCAGTTCTTAAGTTAGTAGCACATGTGAATTTGACTTCACCATTGACTTTGCTGGCCAAAAGATTGCATAAGTCTGGGACACTGCAACAGTCACAAATACGCCAGTTGCCAAGTGTTCGAATTTTGATCACATGACCATGGGGAGCTGCAATGGTTATAAATGTGAAAGATAGTCCTAAGTCATTTTTTTCAGTGCCATTGTAACTTTGAATGGTCACTAAATGAATGATTTAGGATTACCTGTAGTTCGTATTATAATTGTTCACCCTCACATTTACCTAAATTGACAGCTTGCAGGTCCAATGTCTTAAATGCATTCTATCATTTGACTACTATATAAAACTTCCTATTGCTAAGAGAGGTTTGATAGTGGAACCAATTATCAGAGAAATAATAGGCTCCTCTTCATGTATTAAAGGAGAAACTGGACAGCCAGTAGTTGTTACTGCCAAAACTGAAATACACCATACAGATTTCCTTTTTAACTGTTCTTTTCTTTTTACCAGTCTGATTTTTTAAAATATTAACAGTATGGCACGCTGCATTATCCTGTCAAAATCATTTGCGTGTGTGTGTGTGTTTGATAGTTGTATTGATGAACGTCATTGCCTTCTAATTTCCCCTGAAAAATATTGTTGGGAACATAAAGTACAAAAATGAAGTGATGTATGTGGAATGTTTAAAACAAGAAACGTTAATTAATGTACAACAATGATGAATTCATGCATTCAATGACTTACAAAACTACATATCTGCAATATCAGGATTTACTTAGTTAACTGACCTTTTAAAAATTATCATTATGTTCTCTGAGATGTGTTGAAAACTTTTAAGACCAATGTATATCTGGCACATTCAGTTTTGCTTTTATCATTGTCTTCCAAACCTAGGACATGGTATTCTACAGCTGGATGAAAACATCCGCTACTTTTCCTTTAGTTTCATAGGAAAAAGTTGAACCCTTAAGTGATTTGTCATGCTTTCTGACACAATTACACCTTTGTACTAAAGCTAGTTTCCTGGTGGAAGATAAACAAGTCAGTTATATGTGAATTTAGTAAGCAGTCAGATGGAAAGCATACAGCATGCATCAAAAAGATATTTTCATGCCTTTTCTCTCATGTGGTTTATATGCCTAAAACGATTGTGACGAATTGTCCAACCTCTACTCCCTGACTATTTCTGAATTTTACTTATTCTGTTACAGCTAGAAGTCTCTTGTTTCTCAAAATATTAGGTGTATTTAAAGTGAAAGAAAGTACTCCAGAATGATTGCCTGCTGGTGTTATAAGTGGAAGCTCGGCTTGTCAGTCTTCCAAATTTTGGGAAGAAACATTCTCTTGAGTTCCATTAATACCAGATAAATTGTTAAATGATATTTTGGCTACTGTGGACCCTGAAACACTAACGCACATGAGGTGAAATTGTTGCACATACTTTGAAAATGAGAAATATCTCTAGAAACCCTTACAGCAAAACTATTGGAAAATTCTCCCACAAAGTATTCCTTCTATGAGTACCATGTCTCTTGTGGTACACAAATATGTAACCCCTCCTTGTGGAGATGGTTCACAGTCAAGGTTTCCACACCTACCTTGCACAGTTTAGAAGAAAAGTATAGCCCAAATATGTGTTAAGTCATAATTACATAAATGTAGGCTTTTATTTTAAGTTACTAGATTCAAAGGAAATGTTAATCTTTCAAATCCATGTTATGTCAGCCTCATCTGCTGTACTGACACATCATCTGTCAAAGTATCATCCAGTATTTTCTCTTAACTCTCTAAAACTGTGATATGTGATTAATACACTTAGACTTACATAGCACTTAGACTTATATAGTGCTTTGCAGTGCTTTGCAGCCCTCTCTAAGCGGTTTACAGGGTCAGCATATTGTCCACAACAATCTGGGCCCTCATTTTACCCATCTTAGAAGGATGGAAGGCTGAGTCAACCTTGAGCCAGTCAGGATCAAAGTGCCACATTGCAGGCAGCCGGCAGGCAGCAGAAGTAACCTTCAGTACTGCACTCTAACCACCTCAATACACCTACAGAATAAGTTATCTTATAAATCTAATGGGGTAGACTCTGGCCTACAAAATCATATTTTACAGTAAGTGTATAAATGTATTTCTAGGTATCACAAGATCTTTCTTCTGTTTGCTCAGTAAACATCCGTCAGGAAGAATGTTTTAAAAATAGGTTGCTTTTCCAAGGCTGTATAAATATTTAGAATTGATTTATAACTAAGATGTTTCATTAAAGACAGTAATCGTGATCAAGTTCTTGTTCCCTGAAGGTTATTGTTAATTAGAGTAATCACATAAAAATTAAGAGAGGATAGTTTGCATTCTCCTTAAGATGTACAATTGACAAGTTTAAGACAGAGCAAAAACAAATATGCAAATCTGTTTATGTATGTACAATTTCTTACTGTCCTGGATTTATATATGCCCATCACATCTCATTCTATTCTGTTTTTACTGTTATACAAACTAAATGGTTGAAATACTAACATTTAACGTAATATTTCTTTGTTCAAGCCTTTACCATTAGGATGGTAATTGTAGGCTGAAATTTGTAGAGTCCATCATTTTTTTTATTTGCTCTTGTTATAGCTTTAATTTGTCTTGTTATTAATGAAAGTAATTGTATGATTCATCTTACTTTTCCAATATGTCAACAAGTCTTTAGTTAGTTTCAGGACAGGGTTGAAAGAACGTGTAAAACTGTACACACTTACAAATCAAGAATTAGATAATTCCCTTATGATATGTAGTACTTTACAGATGTTACCAAAAAGGGAAAGCTTTTTTTCCTAATTTTTTTTTAATAGAAGGGTCTTTTCAGAGTTTTGCTGGAATATGGGAATGGATGCAGATGAGTTTTACCTCATCTTACCTTTTGGAGGAAACTTATCTTAACTTCAAGGAGGAGAGTACTTGTACCAAACTTTAAGTAAACTTTAAGTTTTTGTTTAAGAATAATGGGATATTTTATTCTGCTTGAATGAGATATACTTCTCTTGTTCAGGGGTCCTCTGCTGAAACAGCAACATGCAATACACCTTCAATAATTCTTCCAGAGTGTGCCATTAGACCAGTTACAGAAAGAGACACAAAGGTACCTCTCAGGTAATTAATGCATGCATGCCATTTTATTTCCATGATCATTAATTGTCTCCTTTGGTGAGATGAATGGGTGTATAAATTTGATTCAATAAATAAATGTACAGAGTCCCATAAAAAGGAAGTTTTTGCTTGACAATTTGTTTCTTAATCTACATTTACCGTATGTGGAAAGAAAAAAAGTGGGGTAAAAGAAAAGGTATGCTTAGTTAATGATGGTAATTGAGACCTTAGCAATTTCTGTTGCTAAGCTATGCAGGTGTAAAACATAAGATCACATGATGCACCAATTTATGATGGCAGTTGCAGCAGTTCCAGCTGTAGCTGTTATATGAATCCCACAAGGTGTTAGGCATATTATGTCATCCTCATTTTCCGCCTTCTGCCTGCTTTCCCATTGACTTTGCTTGTGGGAAACCAGCAAGGAAGGGCACAAGCGGCAATCATGACTGAAGGATATATAATTGTGAGTTGGTTGCCATGCATCCGTACTACAATCACATGGCTGTGGGAATGCTGCAGTGGCTGCAACTAATGAGGTAGACTCTTGCCTACAAATTCATATTTTGCAGCAAATGCATTTCAATGTATTTCAAGAAATCATGTGTCTTTGCTTAGAAGATCACAAAGTCTCATTTAGCACCAATATAACTTTGAATGAATTAATGAAGGGCTTCCTATTTTCCAAAAGCTTGGAAGTGAATTGTTAAAAGAGAATGTTACTTCTTGACTATCTCTGGAGAGGTAGCTTCCATACTTGATGGGAAGGGAGGGAAAATGGTCACGAGACTTGTTCTAGGGGATCAAGAGTAAAAGATGATAAAGTTTAAGAGAACTTTACTTTATTCAATTAGCTGTTTTTGTAACTATGGAGACATCCATATTTTTCCAACCAGGAGGACACCTATTCTTAACATTGCCCATTGTTTTCTTGCCTGTGAAGGCTGTGGAGTAAATCTTAGTATTCCCACAAATGCATATACACATATCCCTATTACATTTAAGCTTTCCATTTAAGAAAATTAAAGGTGAGATGGGTTCACCTATCCACTGTAATGTCTAATTGGAACCAAAAGATAGCTTGATTTATTGATTGACTGAATTCAGTTTTCAGGCTGTCTGAGTTCTTAATGATTCTGGGTGGCTTACAATTAAAAAAGTAAAACACCATTTAGAAAAAAAAATCACAACTGACCAGAAGACTACAAAAGATCAATAAAACCCAAATACTATGGGATTTTGCAACCACCCTATCCCAAATCCTGGAAGAACAATTTGGTTTTGAATGATTTTCTGAATGCCATTAAGGTGATCGTTATGCTAAAGCAAATATCCTTCATACAGATAAAGGCTATATATATATATATATGAAGCAAAGTACACATTTTATTTTTTTCAAGAATAACATAATTTTAGAAACCCTGAATTTAAAGTGAGAATCAATGGATGCCCTCTAAATGTGGATTAGATCCTTTAATGTTTGTTCAAAGGAAGTACAGATTCATCTTTTGAATAAAGATAAACACCAGCACCTTTGGACAATTGTGCTTTCCACAGTGGAACAGTTACTGTATCTTCCTCCTCTTCTCATCTGCCCATTATCCGGTTCTTTACCAATCATCCCATCCCCTACTGTCCTCTCTTTTCCTTCCCCTTCCCTACTGCTTTTCCATGTCCTCCTTTTCATCTTTTTACTGCTTGCTTTAACTATTTTTGCATTGGTAGGTAGATGAAAACAGAAAATAGGACTCATCCAGTTTTCAAGTTAATAGTAGCTGATACCCATTGTGCCACAATTTTTCATTTTTGTTTCATCTATTGTTAACTTTTTTAAAAGGACATTATTTATCTTACTTTTAATGGAAATAGAACATTTAATTGAATTGCTTATTTTTTTAATCTGGTCTGTAATAATCCAAAACCTTTTCCTACATACATATTACATGACCATTATCTATGTAGGAAAGTACTTATTCCTTATGATTGTTTTTATCATTTCAGTTTGCTTCCTTAAGAACCATTATGACATTTTTAATAATTCAGAATACTGTTGAATTCAGATAAGTTTAACAACTTGGAAATATATAGTTCAAAAACCTTTTTTCTGGGTTGCATGGGAAAGTTTAACTCAATAGGAAGAAGGAGCAGTATTATGTATATTTGCTGTCTTCAGTTATTTATATGAAATAGAAAAGAGATTTAAAAATCTAATAAAAATGTAAAGGCCTAGTTCCCACTAGCTCAGCACACAAAAAGGAATGAGTGAGTTCATAGCAGCAGCATTTGGGTGGCATCTTGATTTTAACCTGTATTTATATATCACAATTTACTAATTTAACTATAAATACAGAAAAAAAATCAATATTTTGTTCACTGTACAAAATAAAGATGAATAGATTCATAGAAATGTTCTCATGCACATAGATGCATATACACATAAATGCACACACCTGCACACACATATTAATTTAACATATTGCTGGGTCTTTTCCCCTAGGCCTGTTAGCCCTCATCTGCGACATTCTAACAGAAATGCTAGAAAATCAGGAAGCTCTTTGACTTCTGTAGGTAAGAATCATATGTCGTTGCCTTATTTTTTCTTTCAAATTATTTATACACACAAATTGGCAGAATTTCAAGTATTGCTTCTATAAAATTGAATCTGTTCTGAAAAAATTGTATGGCTCCATATATTGTATGCAATACAAATGTTTTTGATCTTATTTTGTATATGGCAGGGGTGTCAAACTGGATTTATTCGAGGACCAGGTCAGCTTTGTAGTTCTATTCCGAGGACAGACGTCTCCTGTAGCACCCTGCCAGCCAAAATGAGTTATGGACCACCACCCCTAACCCTTGAGTTTGACACCCCTGGTATATGTTATAACCAGAGAACATATAAGACGGTGAAGAAAATAGAAGGAAATATTTCACTCCAGTGTCTTTTGGGCTTCATAAGACATTCTTACAAACACAGAATGCATTGATGTAATCCCAAACATTGTCTATAAGAGAAGATTCAAGGCCTGTAAATGTCAAAGAACAAAGAAAATATCACTACCTAACCTTGTAGATACCAAATACCATCTTAACCTCTGACAATTTTATGTGCTAGTGCAACCAATGTTGCCTCACAAAAAAACAAATACTAATATCAGGCTACCTACAGACTCAATTATAATAGATATATTTACAGATAGTGAAAATACCTTACAGAATAGAGAACAAATTGGTCACTTGTAGCTGCTCAGTTGTAGTAGACATTTACCAATATTTTGTATATAACACACTCATTACAGCAGTCAAGAATAAACACTTCAAATGTGCAGTTATGTTATGCATTCATTGTTAATTCAGTATTTTCCTATTTAGATAATGAAGGTCATGTAATTGATCTCCTACATGACCAACTGCCAGATATACAAATATCTGATGAAGATAAAAAGAAGAACTTTGAATTATTAGAAGAAGCAAAGAAGGTGAGTGAGAGGTTCCTCACACGTAGAGGAAGAAAATCAAGAAGCAGCCTTTCAGAATCACCCACAGGTATGTATTCCAAAATACCAACTTTGAGACTCTATGCAAATGGAACTCATAGTTATCTGACATACAACAACTATGATCTTTTATTCCAAGAATCATGTGTAGAGGAGTCCACATAACTGAAAATGTGTTTTACTTCAATATTGATGCTAGAAATGCTCTGCATTCTAGCAGTTTATTATTTATTTATTTATTTATTTACTTGAATTGTCCAGCTTCCCCAATTCCAGGTAGTTTACCATAGAGGTTCTACCCAATCATCCCAGACTGGCCACAGTTTGACAGAAATAAAACTTAGAATATTTTTGTTCTGGGATTGCTATGTTCAGATCTACTGAAATCTTACTGTGAGATAGATTGAACTAAGAGATAGTAATCAGCTCAAAATCACTGAATGAGCTTTCATAGCTGGGGAGAGTCTCTAGAACCTGGATCTCCCTATTCCTAGACCTGCTGCAAGTCTAGCTCCTAAATACTATATCATAATGGCTCTGGGAAAAATTCACTGATTTTATAAAATTCTTTTTTGGGGTGATCCTTACTGACTGTTCCATCCCATACAGAAGGATGTTTAGGAAGTAGAGTGGTACCTTGATACTCAACTGCTTTGATACTTGTCAAATTTGATACTCAACTTATTTTAACACAAAAAGTTTGTCCCAGTACTCATCATTTGCTTACTACTCAACACACAAGCTAGAGCTTGCCGGTGTCAGCTGCCTTGGGACTCAGTACATTATACCTTAATGGAAAAATGTGTTCGATACTCATCATTTTTGGTACTCATCACGCATCCCAGAACCAACTAACAATGAGTACCAAGGTACCACTGTACTATGTTGAACTAAGCTCTTTTACCCCTTCTGTGTTTTGTTGTTTGTAATACTGATTTTATAGTGTTATTTTAATACATGCTTATTTAACTTCACATGTATAGAAAATGTATTAAATGCTTCACAAGTGACATCTTTATTTAATGCAGCTCTATCCCCATCACTAAGTCCCAGTGTTTCACCTGCTTCATCTCGGAGCAACTCATTGACTCTTCCAGATCCAACAGGTAAAAATCAGTGGTGCAACATTCTAATATAGAACAATGCTTTTGTGTTAGTTCATATCTCCATGCTCCATAAAGTTGACTATTAAGAGGTGTTGAAAATATATTTACATAGAAGTCTCCCTCAAAAATTTAATAGGAACTATTTTGCAACAGTTTTAAAATAAAAAGCATTCTGTTTCCCATAATGGCCAATCAAATTAGCAATTCGAGAAGCATAGCTGAATAGAAATCTTCAAGCTAGTACTTATTGGCATGTTGGTTTTGACCCTGAAGGTTCAATTGGATCTATCATCTTCTCATAATTAGGTGATATCCACAAATTTGTCTAGTTTAATCGCTTTTAAAACACTTTTTTTTTTACCAACCTGGTGCCTTCCAGATATCAAACGCTCTTTGAACTGCCACCTATCCTGGCTCTAGATTGGAGAAGGCTATTCTTAACATGCAATTAATATATTTGCAATTTTATAGTAAAATAAACATTCATCTTCTTAAAAAACAAAATAACAGGGAATGCAGGCAGGCAGGAATGAATGCAGGTTTTAATTTTCAGAGAGAATATGAATTAGGTAAAATTTTTCAGGGAAATTAATAACTCTTCTTTGGGAGGATGTTTCATGACTTCAGAGAAAGGCTCCTCATACAACAAGATCCAGAGTAGTGAATTCTCAGCAGGTGATATGTGTTCAAATGGACTGGCTCATAAGAGAAGTCCTAAGGGATGCAGTGATTTTCTTCAAATTG
>JANHFQ010001118.1:133993-146396 GCA_032468035.1 Aparallactus werneri
CTGGCTCTTTGGCTTTGAAACGGAGATGAGCACCGCCCCCTAGAGTCGAAAACGACTAGCACGTATGTGCAAGGGAACCTTTACCTTTACCTTTACATAAGAACCCTGAACTCTTTAACAATCTATCTAACATATACACATTATTTAATATCCAGATTCCACAGAAATTGGCCATGCAATGCCATGTCATATAGCATGTTAAAAGAAACCATAGTTTCTCACTCAAAAGATACAATCCTAGATTCTTTCATAAAATAGGTTTGGACATGAAATAAGCCACAGAAAATCAAACCAGAACAAGTCTTAGCACAATTTACAAATATGACCTATAGCTCAAATAAAAGTATCAGAAGACTGAACATGTCATATCTACGGAATTCCATGAAGTAACTTGTTAGTGCAGAATTGGCACATGGAATTCTGATTCTTTTTTCCCCCCTAGTCTTAGTTTATTTATTTCCAAAATTATTCAGCTCAGTTCATTTTATGCTGTTCTGTGAAAACAAATAATTTCATTTTTAATCTGTCAACAATATTACAGGCAACCCTATGAAGATTCAAATTAAAGATAATCCATTCACCTCAATTCTCTATCAAGAAAAAACAGATTTGCAGTTACACCTCTCATACAACTGATTTTCTAATTTAAATTTTAACGTACTGTATGTTGAGAAATACATTCATCAGTATTGTTGCAACTTTTAAAAAGTACTTTGTTAAAATATTCTATATAATATTCTAAAATATTTTATATAATTTCAACATGCTGAATCAGTCCAAAGGTTATCTAGTCCATAAATAGTAGCCACCCTTTCCAGGTGGCATGCATATTTTTTTCTGAGAAACCCCCAAAACAACTCAAAACTACAATTCAACTAGTTTTTTCCAGCAACTTTTATTTAGAGGCATCTTATCTCTGAACCAGGAGGTAATGAGTAACTCTATTATCACTAATACTCATTAGTAACTATCCTCCGTGAGAGAAAAGAATGGATAACACACTACGTTTCTCAAACCTATCTAAGGTAGCTATCAAATTCTGCTTATTTTTGGTTCCACAAAAATAATCCAAGCAAGCAAAAAGATAACAAAGAATATCTTTCATCTCTAGATAACCTGGAGGTAGAATTGCTAAATATCTAAGCGTCTTTGCTCAGAAATGTAAGTTTATATTTATGCAACCTGAAGATCACATTATATGGATGGTTATTTATTCTGGTAGAGCCAAGAAACGGAAAAATTGATAATGCCTCATTAGTAATATCCACTGGCATCACCACTGCAGCTGCCTTTGTGAGTTGCAGAGCAATAGTCAAGCCATCAGTTAAATAGAAGTCAGTTTGATACATATGAAGTTCTTTTTTTTCTTTATCCATCCAATCTTTTGCTCAAAATGAGGATATGCCTAAACTGCTTGGAGCCAAGACACTGGTTTATTCTTCCCTTTTTATCTGACCCCATTTCTAAGCAATGTGTGTGTTAGGGAAGAAAAAATGGATAGAGAGAGAAAAAAAATGAGAACCTGCACACTGATCTATTCGGTATTCAGAGCTAGCTATTATATAAGCGGCTTACAAGGTGGGAAAAAGTAGAAAGGGTTTTTTCTATAAGGTAGAAAAGAAATAGATAAAAAGTAAATTTTCTCCTTATGTACTCTCAAGACAACTTCAGAAACCTTTGCATACTATGAAGATCTATTCTTTTCTTTCTGCCTCTGAACAAAAAGAAGGATGCACAAGCCTAATAATTTTTATAGGCATGTTTGCAAAGATAATATGATCCAATCATAAATCAATATGCCCAAAGAGCTGCTGATTCAGTTCTACAGAGGAATTATTGAGTCTCATCTGCACCTCTATTACTGTCTGGTTTGGCTCTGCAACTAAACAAGACAGACACAGACTTCAACGGATAATTAGATCTGCAGAAAAAACAATTGCTACCAACCTGCCTTCTACTGAGAACCTGTATACTGCACGAGTCAAAAAGAGGGCTGTGAAAATATATACAGACCCCACACATCCTGGACACAAATTGTTTCAACTTCTACCCTGAAAACAACGCTATAGGGCACTGCACACCAGAACAACTAGACACAAGAACAGCTTTTCCCCAAATGCCATTACTCTACTAAACACTTAATTCCCTCAACACTGTCAAATTATTTACTAAGACTGTATTACTATTACTCTTCTCATCTGTATCTTTACAATTTATATTGTTTGTTTTCCTAGTATGATTTGATTGCTTATTAGTATCCTATTTATTTATTTAATCAAGTTTACATGCCACCCTCTCCCGAAGGACTCCAGGCAGCTCACAACAAGGACCACAAGGCCATAAAAACAATAAAAATACATGTAAAATCTATGACTATCGCTAAGTGCTGTATCTTATGATTCTTGCTGAATGTATCTTATTTTATATTATTATTTTTCCTTTATGTACACTTAGAGCATATACACAAAAGACAAATTCCTTGTGTGTCCAATCACACTTGGCCAATAAAGAATTCTATTATTTTATTCTGCAACAGTACACTAATTAACTAGAGATCAGTGAAACTCTACCTTCCCCAAACTATGCCTTCTAATATATTGGACCGAAACTCCCAAAATTTCCAGATAGCCTTTGATGAAGCTGGATGGGGATTCTGAGTGGTCTAACAGATCTGAAATGCAGTAAATTGGACAAGTCTAATAGAAATCAAGGACAAGTTAAGCCTATATGTAAACAATGGCATCTGCAGGAAGTGTGAAAAAAAGTAAAGATGGTAATCATGACTGTGCTCTTTGTATGGGACTTTTTGACTTCCTCTCCTCTCACAATGCCCCACCGGTAAATGTCATTTTTTCTGTTTCAAACATTACAGTAGCAAAGGCAAATCAATGCTGTAAACAAAGCTCAAGGTATCAGAATTTAATCACTTCTGTCCCACATATTCATCAAAACGATACCTCTTCAGCCTGGTTATTTGTCCTTTGAGGAAAAACACCATTCGAGAAAAAAAATGTCATTAGCTAAAATGTTCCTATTATGTGTGATGATAAGGTCCTCTGGTGGCTTTATAAATAAAAATACAAATACAATATATTGTGCACCACCTACTTTGTCCCCTACATCTCCAAATGTCTGGTGCTTACATGAACAAAGTAAATTTACCTTGTGTGACAAGCCGCTTTGTAGTACACTATTTCTTGCGATTTCACATAGGTCACAAGTACTCAGTTTCCATACTTGGGCTGCTATGGCATATTCCTCCATCAGTGCTTCCTTCAATTATATATACAAAAATATATATGAGTTGCTATCAAATACATTCATTAATTTATTTTGCACCAACAATAGCCTTCTGAAAGCAAAGGGACCATTTCTAGTAAAAGGAAACTTAATTTTGCAAAGCTCTTCTATTTTCTACCTTAATTTTCTTCTTCCCTTGCTTTCCTCGATGTTCCCTGAAAACTTTCTCTAGGGCAGTGGTGTCAAGCTGGCAGACTGTGGGCCAGATGTGTCACGTGTAGGCCATGCCCACCCCAGCTCCGTGAAGGGGGAAACATTGTGATACGTCACGTGACAGCAACGTGATGCTGCAAGTTTGACACCTGTGCTCTAGGGGATTGGTGATGCCACCAGAATAGTGGAAGCAGGACTAAGTGTTCAGAGAAACAGAAAATTTGGTGAAATTTCATATTTTAACCCTTTTATCAACATATGTCTCTCATCATAGTTGGCAAGATCCAACTTTTATAGTTTCAAAGCTGGGTAACCTGTTGGGAGTGGTGGAAACCCCAGCCATTACACAGTGAAATTTATTTCTGCAAGCATTGTGCTTTATGAAAATTGGTCATTTTCCTTCTTAGATTTTCATGGATTGATTATACTCAAATCAGACCATGCACTCACATGTACACTCCATAGTCCAACTACAGGACTGATGCTAATGGCATGCCAGATCACATGCCTTGAAACATTTAGGACAAGCGGAAAATAAATGGGAAAGAAAACTGTTGACAGCAGAAAGAAGTCCTGCAAAACTCAGACATTCTAGTTTTTAATGATGAAATGACGTGAAAGAAAGGAATTAGGAGATTGGAGTCCATGCTCCATGCTTCAGTACCCAGCAGATGGGATAAGGGAGAATGGCTTGAGAAACAAAAGGATTGTCAGCATTACAAGTGTTCCAGGATGCAACATTTAGGATTCAAACACAGTAAATAATTAAATTGTGAATAAAATTCTATGCCCTCCTAAATGAAATGAAATGACAACTGAAAACTATTGCTTTCAAATTAATAAATGTAAGATTGGAGAGCTGCTGCTGAATTTAATAAGAAAACCTTTTAAATTAATATGATTTCAGATGGAAATAAAACTTTTACATCGCTTTCATGCAAATTACCTTGGTATAGTGGAATTGCATGGGGTCATCTGTGGACAGAGAAACACGCAGTCCCTTGTGCAAGAATTCTCGCAGTGGGTTTTTTGAATACTCCAGGAATAAGCTGTTGTTGCTAAGAGGAGACATGGCAATGGGGATTTGTGCAAGATAATAAAGATACTGGAGAACTGGACTCTGTACAAAAACAACACCCAAAATCATTATTCATTCACACAGAGATAACAGGAAAGGAAATATTCAGCCAGAGGAAATGGAAAACCATTTTTACAGCATGGGAAACTTTAACTGACCCCAGCCCTCTGGCATTATACAAGTTGAGTTGTTATATATACAACTATAGACCTTTATTTTGCATTGCACTGATGTATTGTTTTTAAAAATGCATTTGATGAAAAATTAAACAGAGATATTAAAACACATTATTGCATTAGCTGAAGTGGGAAATAAAAGGTCTTTTGCAATCTGTGGTGACTGAGTTGTGCCTTTAACAATGGTTTCCAATGTGGGGCCCATGCCCCACAGGGTGGCAATTTGATTTTTAATGGGGGCAATTTGAAAATGAACTATTCACTGAATTTTTAAAAGCTCGCTAATTGTTTTTATATGTGAAGAGCAGCCTTGGTCTTGGAAGATTCTCTCTCCCCCCCTCCCCTCCTGCCACACTTCTTCAGGTAACTGGGATTTCAAGGATGCCGTCCTTTCATGACCTAGGGGTTATGGAGAGCCGGGGTGCTCGAGGCGCAGTGGCAGGTCAACTCGGGACTGGCTGCAGCTCTGGAAGGAGGCACGCCTGGAGGGACAGGTAAGACGCCAGTGCTGCAGAATGAAAGCTGTTTCTGCAGAAGAAGGTGGGAAGTTTTGCAGCCTTGGCTCGCCTGCCAAGAAAGAGGGGGAAGGCCATGGCACATGTGCTCCTTCGGCTGCGGTTCATTGGCGGATCTGAGAGCCGCGAGAAAAGAATTTGACACAAAAAGATCTGCACTCTCTCTGGCGGTGTTTTCTGCCCCTATCCCATGTAGAGATTAAAAAAACACCGTCTGGCTACCAACACTGTCTGGCTGGGAAGAGAGAGGAAGAGCTGAGAGGCTTTTCCTCAAAGACAGAAGGCAAAAGGGCACCGGAGCTGAAGTAGTCCCAAGGGCCCAGAAAGAGAGCCCCGGGGTGGACCTTCCCGACTCTTTCTGCTGCGCTCCGCTTCTCTTAGCCCTGGAAAAACGGCTCTTTCCCGGGTGTACACTGTAGCTTCCTCCAGCTGAGCCAGAAAGTCTATGTTCTCTTCTTACTGTCCCGCTGAAGCAGAGCGCAGCAGACAGAGCCTGGAAGGACAGAGCTGTAGGTGGGGTAGGCAGCAAGTGGGCGGGGCCAGCCAGGGATGAAATTACCAGGATCGGCGAACCACTTCAAATTTCCACCACCGGCTCCCAGGAGTCAGTGAGAACCGGCTGAATATCACCACTGGCTTTGCTGCTGGGTGACTGCAGGGAGAACTGCTCTGTGGGGAGACAGAGTGGATGGCTGCTGGGGAAAGCCCAACAACGAGGATACAGAACCAGGACCCAAGTTTAAGTAAGAAATTGTTAGAGTCACAGTTATTTTTAGCCTGTGTTTTCCCAGACCATGTTTTACAAGACTTTTCCTCTCAGAGCAATCTAGGGCTGGGCCACACACGCGTAGGTGATTTACCTCCACCTGCTGAACTACCAAAGTATTTCCATACTAAGCTGCAGGTTCAAACCAAGTGGGTGAGTAGGGGGGTCATAGATTACAACCCTCCTTTGTTCATAACAATCTTATTCTTCATAAATTAAGCTAAGAATGTTTTTTTTAATTTCCCTCTTTCTGTGCCATCTTGGCTTAAATTGGAGCCCATTATCAAATCTCTCTGCAGCATGCATCAAGCACAAGGACTTCACTAACTTAAGTAGACTAAAGTTGCAATCCTACATTTTCCCAGGAGTAAGCCCCATTGAAGACAATGGTACTTACTTCTGAGTAGACATGCATAGGATTGCATTGTAAATATGATCTTGCGGTGAGCTCAAATTGTATTTTGAATTTCTTAGGTATCTTTATTTTAATATGTATAGTGATTAATATCATCAAAGTATTACAGAAAAAGCTTTCATTAAAATTATTTGCTGTTTTTTCATATCCCTTCATACTATTATTTTTTAAGTTCCTTAGTACTTCTACTGTCTTTCATTCTTTTATTTTTCTCTTTCATGGATGCCATGTTCTTTGGAACCTTGTTTAAACCAAGTTAATGCCCTTTTAGGCTTCCTCCATGTGAGTGGGAGTTCACTTTTTGAATAGTAAGAATTATATGCAGGTGTGGGATTCAGCCGGCTCGGGTGAACTGGATGTTAATTTTACATCTGGTTTGGCAAACTGGTAGTTCTGACAACTGGCTGGTCCTTCCCATCCCCACCCCACCCCTCCCAGGAGTCTCACGCAGCCCATTTTGGATTCCAGATAAGTGCAGGGGGGGTGTAGAGCCCAGGGAAGTGGAAAACAGGCCTCTCAGAGGCTCGTTGAAGACAAAAATGGGCCTATTTCCAGCCTCTGGAGTCTGGGGGAGGCCATTTTTGCCCTCCCAGAGACTCGAGGAAAGCCTCCAGAGCTGGGGAGGGTGAAAAACGGGCCTCCCAGAAGTCCAGAAACTCGTCTGTTTCCAGCTTCCAGAGAGGCTCCAGAGCCATGGGGAGGCCATTTTCACCTTCCCAGTGGCTCAAAGAAAGCCTCCGGAGCTTGGGGAGGGTGAAAACATCCCCTACCATGGTTCAGGAGCCAGACTAGGCCACACCCACCATGGCCACACCCACCCAGCAACCGGGCAGAAAACCGGTTGCTAAAATTTTTGAATCCCACCCGATTATATGTCACGGGAGTGGGGGCATCAGGATTTTAGAGATGCTTAGGTGGGGCATGGCCAAAAAAAGGTCGGGAACCACTGCTTTAGTACAAGCTACCCCTTCAAAGACCAGCTTTTGATCTTCTTGTTCAATCCATTTATCAACAAGGAACCAGAACACTGTTGCAGTTACATGTTTATTATTTGAAATACAGCTGTCTGGGAAACGTCCTTAAGGAAGCTCATATTTGTTGTCCAATAAAATAGAATATTTCTCAATTAGAACAGCTTGTGTCAGAATTATATTGAAATCTGCCACCTGGTGGAGAATTGCTTTACAAACCAAACCCAAATCCAACTCAAACTAAGCTTTTTATAAATCCCATTGATTTCAACCACATAAAAGTAAATATGTTCTTTAAGCTTCCCATTTGTAGTAATCAGACACATACATCTGCTCAGCAATAAGCCCTTTAGTCAGGGTGATCTATGAGAGTTATACAGGCTTGGGGACCTGGCATGCTTTCCTTAAGAACTGCATCGAAAAGGCCTTGTGAGTCCTTTAAGGCACAGATCTCCAACCTTAGCAACTTTAAGACTTGTGGACTTCAACTCCCAGAGTTCCTCAGCCAGCTTTCTTTCTGTATATCTTTGTTGGCTGAGGAATTCTGGGAGTTAAAGTCCACAAGTCTTAAAGTTGCCAAGGTTGGAGGCCCCTGCTTTAAGGTCTTTTTAAAAAGGCAACAATCCTAAAATGCAAAACAGTATGACATACAGATAATAAAGATCCTTCTTTGTGTATAGCAAACCTCAAGATAGAGATCTATAGATCCCATACACTCCCATGATGTATACAGGTAGTCCTCAAGTTTTATCCATTTATTTAACAATCTTTTGAAATACGATCACAGTGAAGAAAGTGATTCACAATCGGTATTCACATTTACAATCATAGCACTAGCAATAGACTTACAGTATATACCACTTCACAGTGCTTTTACAGCCCTCTCTAAGCGGTTTACAGAGTCAGCCTATTGCCCCCGACAAACTGGGTCCTCATTTTACCGACCTCGGAAGGATGGAAGGATGAGTCAACCTTGAGCCTGGTGCGATTCGAACTGCTAAATTGCAGGCAGCCAGCAGGCAGCAGAAATAGCCTGCAGTACTTGCACTCTAACCACTGCACCACCACGGCTCTTTGTAATGTTTGTACATTAAAATCATTGTAATATTTTCACAAGGAAGTGACCAGAATTCAGGCACTTGGTAATTGGCTTATATTTATGACAGTTGCAGTGACTGAGGTTAAGTGATTGCCATTTGCAACCTTCCCAGGGGGCTTCGAACCAGAAAAGTCAATGGGGGGAAGCGATATTGGCTTAAAGACTGCATGATTCATTTAAGAGCCACATTATTTGCTTAATTGAGTGTGACTCACTTAATGACTGCATTATTTAGGAATGGACAGTCTGGTCCAAACTGTATTCATAAGTAGAGGACTATCTGTATAAGTATGACTAGCCTACAGTATCATAAATTAAACTCTATTAGAGTTTTTCAATGATCTGATGACTCCCAAAGGTATGAGTTCAGTTTTAGAAGTCCCAGACAATTCTAGGATAGCAGAAGTCATTTATCTGGAGGGCAACAGATTGGTGGAGGCTGCAATAGAACCATTACCATACCTTCTTCAGGAGCAATCCATGGGAAATATTGTCTGCCGTTAGAAAAGAGGACACCAGGTGAGTTATTGATCCAGCCTCTCCACAATGAGGTCGAAACAAGAAGGTGCTCATGCCTCTCTCCCTATAAACAATTTAAAATACAATTAGCGTCATACCTGACCATTTTGAAATCCCAAGACCAATCATAATGATACATCTCACAGCAGCTGTTGGAAGTGCAAAAAAGATGCATCTGTGACAATGGGCCACTGATGGGCAGAAATATGGGTATTAAATTATACCGAAGTAAGTCCCCCTCCATCACAGACTGGGACAGCCCCTAACCTAGCCTGACTTCAAAGATACTCACAAACACTCTCGTGTTAACTAAGGGGGTAGAAGCGGCTCAGTGGCTGCTGGGCCTCAGATTAAAAATGGTTTAGGCTGATTTTGCCCAATTGTTCAAAGGTAAGTTCTCCATTTCATTAGACAGGTATTTGTGACTGCAGCTCAAATGACTCATTGCAAGATAATTTTGCCAGTGAGCTAACTCTGGTGGCACTAGCAGAGATTAAACTGCTTCAAATATTATATTGTGACTGTCTCAATTCTTGAAATTTAGTTTTATTTTATTTCATATTATATCTTACCAAGGCTTAAACGCTACTCTCTAAACATGCTATGCGTATCAGACTTTGAAAGTCTTGTCTGCTTTGTTTTCTCATTTTAAATTTCTTAATTTCACCCTTTCTCTCCAGTTCCATACAACTGAAGTCAGTCTAAATCAGCAGGTTGCAGTGTGTTTGCAATCCAATTTTGTGCTTAATATGAAGATTAGTATGCGAACAGATCTGTAAACAAAAAAAAGTCTGTGAGAAAATGGATAATCTGTGCTATTTGTGTAGATTACATGTTCACTATGATGACTTAACTACAAATGGCTCCAGGCAAGGCACAGAAATGTCACTTGTGAAGTCATGGACACACTTCTACAGATTAGTAATTACAACTTTAAGCACTCCAGCTGCAAAAGTAATGCTGAAAGTGATTATGCATCTGCTGTCACAACTAATGCAGAAATTTGAGCTTTTGCTGATACCGCTTCATCGCTAAAGCCCATAAAAGTGATTTCATATAGAGATCATAAAAGAGATTAAAATGAAAATTAGAATGCATACTTCAAGTATTGATGATCTTCAGTCTGGAAATTTATCCCCTCCTTACCTAACAAAAGGAACTTTATAAAAAAAATGTTCTGCCTTGATGTTTCTCAAGATTGTAATCAAAATCTCTCAATTTCCACCTAACCCCAGCTCTCCCATCAAACTCACAGATGACACAAATCGTAATCCAAGAACATCTAAGGATCTTAGGTTAAGAAAGACTTCTTCAGAGTTATAAGCAGTGGTGGACTGCTGCCAATTCAGACTGGTTCTAGCAAACCAGTACGAATGACGATCAGTTGGCTCTGCCCACCCGTCCCCAACCTAACCTGTCTTACATTTCCTTCTTTTGCTGCTCAGCTGATTCATGCAGCAAAGTGGATTAATGCGCCTCAGCTGTTCTACTTATGGAGAAGGCTAGAAGGTGAGCTGGAGAGATTCAAATTGGTGTTTATTGGTGTTAATGCATTGGTGTTAATGCTGCACGTGCATGTGCTCACAGAACCGGTTGTTAAACCGGTTGCAGCCCACCACTGGTTATAAGATATCCAACTTTTTGTTTGTTCGTCTACCTCCAGAAGATGATAGCATCTATAATGGAATTTATCATTAGGACAATTTATGCCTAATCCTAATGCCCAGAGCAGAATTTGTCATCCTGGAAATGTGCAGAACTCCAGCATGTCTTCATTGTATAATTAGAAAGGAGGCAAAATAATTTTAAAAGGGGAAATGAGAGGTAAATTATATGAATTTTGGTTTATCTTATGAAACCCATGATGTAAATCCCTTGTCATACCTTTCTACCAAACTTACAGAAACAGGAAAATAAAAAATATTACTACTTACTTTCTAAGGTTGTTGAGGACCATGATGTTTGCATACATATAATACAAATAATAGCTATATGGAGGATTTTTTTCACTAATCCAAGAATCAGGGTGGGGGCTCCTTTCAGAGAACATGTGATCACTATGTTTTGATTCATCATCCACACTATCAAACCCTGTCACCTGAGAATTCAATAAAAACAGATTTTTGTATGAATAATGTATGTATGATTTTCTGAATTTAACTTAATTACTACAAATTAAAATTTAAACTGCTGATCATCATAAGGCCCCAAAACTTTTTTGAAATGTTTCTGGAAGTTAGATGGCATTAAATGATGGGGATAATGATGCAAGCCATTATAGGATAACCATCACAGGGTGATTAATTTTCATCTCCATAATTATGTATGAAGGCATCCTAATTTTATTATATTGTCCTTTGCCATGTTGTTGGTACTACAAAATCTAATGCTGCCTTAAAACTACTACACAAAATAACTTTTGATTGGTTATCTCTTGAAAATTAAGTGAAAGTTCACACATGTATCCAAATGTATATAAGCATAAGCAAAAAGAAAGAGTACATGGGATCTGGCCCCATATTTTAGAATGCAGACTAGAATTGTTGGCACCATCTAGAGGCCAAAAGGCATTGTTGTGTATTCAAAGTTTCCGTAACAAGAATCAAAGCTGTTAAATATTTCTTCTTTTCTTTTATGTAAATTAAATCTGAAGCTCTCGTGAGATCTAATGTGGTAAAAATCATGGGCTTTCCTTAACTGTTATAAAATTCAAAACCAACAAACATGAACTACAACGATCCATTCTTCTAAATAAACAAACAAAATAGGAGCATTTGTGGTGAAGAATAAAAGGCAGATAATCTAAAGTGGTAAAGGTGTTTTGTACGAATCTGAACTCATAACTTCTGCTGTGGAATTCAAATGGAGGGGACTATGAGACCTGGATGCCGGGACAATCAAAATTATCTTATCATGGTACCAATGAATGTACATATTTGAGCCTAAAGGCAGTCCATTTCCAAGACTATTGAAAAATAAATAAAACTATTGTCAAAACAATAATGCAAGATCAAAAATCAAACTTCACATAGAATCTTGTGTGAATCAGATTTAATGCATTCCAGCCTTCACTTCTTAATGAGTATGTTAAGCTGGAGTCTCTGTAAGTTGTATGATTTTCTTTCTCAAAAATTCTCTAATGCAGTACATATAGATATGAGTCTTAAGAATAAGAGCTGGGCATTCATTAATTGAAGCAGGGAATCAATAGCTTGGTGAGAAAAACATACGTGTGTTCAGTGGTGGGATTCAAAATTTATCGCCACCTACTCTGTGGGTGTGGCTTGGTGGCCATGTGACAGTGGGTGTGGCTTGGTGGCCATGTGACTGGGCATGGCTTGGTGGCCATGTGACTAGGCATGGCTTGGTGGCCATGTGACTGGGCGTGGCTTGATGGCCATGTGACTGGGT
>JANHFQ010001118.1:164884-175626 GCA_032468035.1 Aparallactus werneri
AACCTAAAATCAAGTAAACTTATTTTTGTTGATATAGTAGGAAATTCCTGCATTATCTAAAAACGTAGTGCATAGCATTTGCCTATAGCTATCTATATCATATTTACTAAAATATCATGTTTACATTCGTCTGTGTCCATGTGCTTAGAAATCAGCATGATTTTTTTAATGAATATCAATTAAAATGGAATGGTGTGGATGCGTGATTGTTAGAGATCTGTAACTTAGTATATTTGAAAGGAAAAAAATATATAACAGGTTATGGATGTGTAAATCAGACTGAATACATTTTAAAAACTGAATTGATTCCAGTTACCATTTTATTTCTTTTCTAAGCCATTATCTGGTTTGTTTGCTTTTTGCTCAGCTTGTTGCATGAATGTGGCCTATAAAACAATTGACAGCTTTGAACAATCAACTACAATATAGTAATCCAACTACAATTTAATGAAAGAGCTTTGGATATATATCATGGCTATTTCATGGACAAAATATTGTGCTGGAGACAGATTTCAGATCGCTGTATTATAATTTATGTATGTGAAATACATCAGCATACATTTTTTAGAACTTCTACCAATTTTAAGTGCTTATTTTACTTAAATAAGTAAATAAATACCTCTGGCTAGATTTACCTGCTGAAAAAAAAATCAATAATTTCATTTGTTGTTATTGAGTACAATTATGGTTTTAAGAAATGACATGCTTTAAAGTTAAATACAACTTGGATCATGACATTTAGTTTAACAAATCAAGTTTAAGGAAACCATAACTTAGCTCAATGGTGGGACTCAGCCAGAAATCAAAGCATTATTTTTAATTAGAGCTAATTTACCTGGGAGTACTTCATCTTCAGTTTTCCATTTTTGATTTTTCATACTGCATAAATATTGTGCCGTTGTCCTTGGAAAACGATGGTAAGCAAAGCGGCAATACTTCTCTCGAATAAGTAAAGCTTTTGCTAAATTTCTGGCAGCTTGTTCATAATCATCAACTGTAACCTAAAGGGAGAGGTTATACAATTAATAATTAAAAGTATCATCCTAATCCAAAATGAATGTATTTGGAAGTAAATCATGCTTCTCTTTGAAGCAATACACCTCTCCCAGACTACAGAAAAATCCCAATAGCCTCCTTGCCTGGTGCAAGGACAGCCCACTAACCATTTTCCAAAGACGTGCCATCTCACCATCTTCCCGCAGAGGACACTGCCCAAGGATGGCTTAAACTAAAAGTGGTGTTTTCCCTAACAACCCACTTCAAGACACTGCCTACTCTACACAATGTAAAGAGTGTTGATGAACGTTATAAAAGCAGCCTGAAATTACATGCTCTGGGTCAGCAACATTGTGACTCCACCGGAATGGGACAACTTGCCACAGCCAATTCGCTGCGGCAAACTCGCCATGGCCAACTTGCTGCAGGAAAACTTGCCGCAGCCAACTCCTTGTGGGACAACTCAATGTGGAACAATTTAACAATTCTCTTTAATTATTTAAAATAAATTTTAAAAATATTTTAATTTTTCCATTCACATTTCATTCTATCCCTCCTTTCCTTAATGATTCTATTTTACTAGTTCTTTAATATTAGTGTAACTCTTGTCCTGCAGCGAGTTGTCCTGCAACGAGTTGGCTATGCCGAGTTTTCCTGCAGTGAGTTGGCCGTGGTGAGTTAGCTATGGCAAGTTGGCCATGGTGAGTTGGCCATGGTGAATTATTATAGATTCAACTCCAACTAGTTATTTTGTTTCCTATAGAATAATTCCCTCCCATTTCATCCCTGAACTCCTACCCCATGTTCCACTTCTCTTTTGGCCGCAACAGAGACCAAAACCTTTGCAGCCACCTTTTTTTTTAAAAAAATTGATCGACCAATTAATTGAGTGTAAAATCCTGGCTTACAGCATTAGTGGATAGTGTAATTGAAAAGGCTCAGTACTTGGATTTCTATAGCCTTTTGAGTTGGGACTTGCCTTTCTGTGCAGTCTCAAGTTATTCCTGATTCGTTGCTTCATCTTCTTATATTCTAAGAATACTTTATTTATTATTTATTTATTTTATTATATTTATACCCCGCCCCTCTCCGAAGACTTTATAATTCCTATGCTCATCCTCACAGCTAACCAATTCTCAAATTTCATCTGTTTAGCAGCACTTGTCCATTGAGTAGATGGAAACTAAGAAATACAAAAAGCCAAATTCTCTCTGCCAATTAGTGATTCATAGCCAAACAGTTAACCAGCCACCTCACAGTTTCAAAACACGCTTTAAAGTTAAATTGGTCAACAGTAGAAAAAAAGGGGGGGAAACTGCAGCTAACAATTTGTACCTGCCAAGCAATAATTGGGCAGATATATAAACAGAACAAGAAATAAATAAATTCACATACTGGATGATGTTGGGCAAGGCTGGAATTTTAGTTGAGATAGCAAACCATCACAGTCATTAATGAGTTTCTTAAATATATGGTTATATATATCTGATCATTTATTATATGTTAGATTAAAGTTGAGATGTTTTCTAGATTAGTGATAATTAGCATTCTAAGACAGTTTAAATATTGAATATTCATTTCAATTGGAGAATGGTTGTTATCTTTGTACTGAAATAAGTCACTTTTTAAAAATATTTGATATATTTTTGTCAACTTCTAATTTGTCCCATTATTCCCCTCCCTATTTTCCCTTTATGTTAGTTTGTATTTTAATGTTTATGAAATATAATAAAATGTTTGTAAAACAAGAATGCTGCATGTGAAAGTTGAATTAACACAGTGCAGTGCAGACATACTGTATGGGAGACACATAAGAATTGTGCAATTGTGGGGGGGGATAAATTTATTTATTTATTTATTGTTCACTCTTGTATGCCGCCCTATTCCCGAAGGACTCCAGACTCATGCCCCCTCTAAATATTTAGAGTGGGCATGATTTCCCACCAGCTCTGGGGTGGGAAACAGCTGTATGCATGTGACCTACTGTATATTATTCAAGAATGCACGTGGGAGTCAATTCACGGAATGCTCCTTTATTCAAAGAAATTCCCTGCATATATAAAGCTATAAAATTGGGACAGAATGCTTCTCACTAATGCCTTATTAAGTATTTTGTGTGAAAATGTTGTACAGATGGGTATGCAATTATCCACCTTCTATCTGCAGTCTGGCTAAGATTTATCACTTCAGTGAGAATCAGAAACAGAAATCAGATATTTAAATTTTAAATCAGAGATGATTTAAAATATAACTTTGTAAAACAATGTGATTAAGACCTCAGCTATTTCAGTAAATGCAAAACACATTTCCAGAGCTTTGGCTATAATTAATGGTCCAAGAAATTGTATTTAGGTCTAGGATTGTGTCAGATTTCTCAAAACTTGTTAGAAAGAATCCTTTCAGTTCAATGAACACGGTTACTTCATATCATACAAGTGAAGATGTAATATCCTATTTGTTGCCTGAACCTAGGGGCCTCTGGACATTTCCCACAAAGTTATCTAGTTATTTGACTCCAACTTCATACCTATTCATATTCTTAGTAATAATATCCTGCGAATGGAAGGAAGCCAATATATGTCGCTATGGAAAGTATGCTTGGACTTCCTATTTTAGGTAATGTCTAGTCACGTTGTTTAGTGACTCCAGTTGAGGATTAACATGAAGAAGGGAGTGAAGAAAAAGGCTGTCTTTAACTACTACAGGAATCCCACAGGTCAAATTGTGCACTCCAAATGTATCATTTGGAATATTGTATTTCTATAGTAATATATTAGATCCTTATTCACTGCAACAAAGTAGGACAAAATTGTCATGGCTGTTTAAACAATTCTACATAAGCATAAGCATCATAAAATAATAATTTAATTTCATGTTATACTGTATATACAATATTTAACTAATAAGAAAAAAACCGTTGCTATCATCTGTCTGTTTGCTTACCCCAGCACAGTAATCCCCACTAATTGTAACTCTTTGAAATTCTGGTACATCATATGTCCCTTGGATAGGTTGAAAGGCACCTGGAAAAACTGGAGTAGGAGGAGACACAGCCGGAGTAGCTGAGGGAGGCTTCCAGTCTTGCAATGGTATTTGTAATGACAAGGACTGGGATCGAATCATCTTGAAGCTTTTCTTCCTAGGTATACATAGCACACAACGTAAAGTCAACAAAACACCAATTTAAGGCAACAAATAGTCTCTCTGCTCTGGAAATCTTCTAAAGAATAATGCACACATTTCTTTATTCAAAAGGCTATTTCACGAATCCACTATGTTACTTCCATCTCATGTAGAAATCTCATATTCAAAACAGATATTTATGAAAAAAATATTAAGGGTTGTATAATATGGTACTATACAGACTCTGCAAAGGTGTTAGACAAATGATCTACTGAGACTTCAGCCCAAATGCTTCATTTCACAATATTTATCAAATGACAATATTTGTAAACTTATTTCAAGACTGGCAGTATAGCAATATAAACCTTTTGACTGTTGTTTGAATGAATTTAGAGATAATTTTCCCCACATTAAAAAGCAACACTTCTGTTTAATTAACTTGCTAAACATTTTGTCAGAAGGGAACATAACTAGAAGGGACCATAACATCTTTCGTATTTATGGCTCAGCCATCTATTTACAGCTGCTCATCGATTACTTGTCCTCTATTCCCGTGAGAAAGATAGAGAATCATAGGGACAAAATTTATGAACTTCACACAACAGTCAGAGTGAGCAATTAAGGAAAAAAACAATATGCCTTTACCAAATGGGGATCTGCAGGGAAGATAAAAAAAAGTATGAACTTGGATTTTATGTAGGCTCATACTTGCTACAAGCTGTATAAGTAGTAGGATCGATTGGATTCCTGATTTGCTCACTTTCTAGATTTTCTGTGTAAGTTGATTTCGTTTCTAAATTGCATTCCCCACTTTCAGTTTAACTGAATAAACCAGAAGTAGATGCCACTGAATTCATATAAATAAGAAGAATTCACAGAAAAGAGAAAACGACGACCGGCATTAAGGTGAATAAACTCAGTTACTGTGACAACGGATGTACTGTTGAAAAGGTCTGAAAGACCATTGAAAGAAGATTATCATAGAGAAAATATATTTATAGCATTTACAACTTGATGGCACATTATGAATCAATCAAGAATACATCAACAAAAAGACTACAATCATATAAAAGCCAATGGCAGGATTAGAGGCTGACAACACTTCATATTATATCTGATCGTATCAAACATCTGTTATTAGCAGACCTCAAATCTCATTACTAAACATTCTTCCACCCCATCAAACCTACCTTTTGGTAGTTTCCAAAGACTGCTGTTCTGCCAATTCCTTCTGAAGTTCTCTTTCTTTGGCCTCTTGTTGCCCGATAGGACAATCTTCAGGCACGGTGAAAAGTGACAAGGCATCTTTGCTATCTTCTTCTCGAAGAACCTTGGCAAAAACCTTTTCAGCTAAGAGTCGCACTGACTCATCAACTTCAGACATGTTTAACTTTGGGAATTGTCTGGGTATCTCTGCTATGAAAAACACAGAATGTGTTAATTCTACTATTCCTTTTATTAATATAAAATGTAATAAATTCACACTGCTCTAATAATTTTACAAAAAAAGCCATTTTACCTTAAACTCTTCCATTTCCCACTCATCCTAGCCAGCTTTTCTTATATGGGTAAATCAATTTTAAAGACTTGAATAGCTCAGCAGGAATTACTAAAATTAGCTAAGCTTTAAATATTCCTGTGCGATACATGTGAAAGGTCTTCTAATGAAATGTTTTCTTTCCAGTTTCCATATTCATTATTTTTTAGTCCTAAATGTATTAGATGCAATTCAAAAAGCCTCTGCAGTTATGTAAAAAGGATGAATGCCTTTGTGCATGATCTGCTTATCTACGTAGGTCTGGGAGGTGTTAGTATGTCATGTGACTATCCTAGGTCCAAAACAGGCCTCCATTTGGGACTAAGGTAACCCTCTGTCTCCATCAACTCTATTATGCAAGCTGCTTACTAGAAGCTTAACTGTTCCTTCTTGATACTTAGACAAATTCAAAGCCTTAAAAAGTCCCTGGGAAAATGTGTCCCTTCTGTGAACTCTTGACTTAGTCAGTTATAATCTTTATTCTTCCCCTGAAACCACAAAGAGGATGGGAAAGGGTCTGAGACAAGTGGGTGTGGATAACCTCTCCCAATGCTGCCCCCATGCCCAAACACTGAACGGTTATGCCAACATTGATTTCACAACTGTGAGCTAATAAAATACAACAGGAAATTGCAGCAGGCAGGAGTGCTGAAAAAGTAAGCAATTTAAAACTGTTTCAATTGTTCCCAACCCTGTACGGTTTGCATGCAATTTGTTTGTGTTTATGTGTGAGAGTCTCAATTGACTAGAGAGGACATGACTAAATTAACGATGTTGTAAAAATATAATTGGCGTGTGATTAAATTTAAGGAAACAATTGACCTTTTTCATACCAAATGCAACAACTGAGAAGAATGTAAATTTATACCTGATACCCACAACTCATGCTGATTTTATGTGCTTCCATACTAGTCTGGTGAATCAATGTTTCTTAAGAATTTGATTCAGTAACAACTGAAACCAGCAGAAATAAGACATCATGGTGGCTATTATAAATTATTTGTTTGATTGTATTGTCTTTTTTCTTCAGGAGCTCTAGACAATGTATTCAAAGTGCTGTCTTCCAACTTTCCCTATCACAACATTATAAAGTCCCAATTCAACATCTTAACCAGTACACCCTACTACTCTACATACATTTGCAATGGATATTTCAGTATTTAAATGCTTCATTTTTTCTACAGTTAATAAAACATTTATGTAATGAAATATTTAACAGCATAAAGTCTATTTAGTTTTCTTTGTTTTACACCCATATGTAATAAGAATCAGGACACAGCACAAAATCCATTAGAGTACTTTAAAGGTAATATAGTCAAGGCTATTTACCTAGGACCAGGTTAACCAGGTCCAAGGTTAAACTCAGCTGAAAAATGGGTGGGCATTTTGGGTCATTCAAAGTATATGTCTCCAAGACATACAAGCCAAAAATTGCAATTAATAAAACATTTGCATGCTATTATCTTAATTTAGTTCTTGAACTTAGTTCTTGAACTAAACCTTAGGTTTACCACTTTGGGTGGTAATTGCAGAATAACTGCAGTTTTGCACTTAGAGACATTAATATTTGGAACTAGTTTGTTACAGATTTAAAATTCTATTTTCTGTAAACCCCATCAGCAGCCACTTGGCTATAGACAAGATTTGGAGTTGGGGAAGTTGTACTTTTAAGTCAGTATTGACTTGGGGTGATGGCCTGGAAAAGTCACAATTGTTGACAATATTTTTTTCAGAACTGGCTTATCATTATCTTCTTCCAAGTTTGAAAAGGTGTGATTGGTCCAAAGTTGGCTTTGCATCTAAGGCAGAGGCAAAGTCTCTTGGTTTCTAGTTCAGTGCTTCAAACACTATATCAAGCTATCTCCCCCTTTAAGATTTGGGTTAAACAGCCTAATATGCATGGTCATCCATTCCTTATCACAATGATGAAATGATGAAACCTATCATGACATCACTACACAAGCTCCAACATCACAATATCACACGTTCATTCATAAGGAATGAAGTTTGCATTGTGACATGCATTTTAATCACTAATCCTAATTCCCTCTTGCTCCCCAGGAGATTTCTTTACCCATATAATGGCACACACAACAGAACTAACATATACTAACTTTTTGCTTAGCCACTGTTCTTAACACAGTATAATTCAGAGAACTGTTCTGTTGTAAGAATAACACCTCAAACTCTGGAGGAAACATACAGCATAAATTTAGTAAACCAAGCCCATCTTTTTCTCTACTCTTTTTCACTTTATTCATTAGGTCAAACAACTATCAAAGGGACTGGCCTCCATTTGTTTTGAATGAAAGCACCTTGTTCCTAAAGCAGGACTATGCAAACTTATTTGAGTCAAATACAACATTTGGACTTGAACTGATATGCCAAGCACTATACTTCAAGAGTTGCAAGAAACACTGAAACCAACACGAAGAACTAAATTTGATTTAAATCCAATTTAATTATAATGAGTGAATTATATTCAAATTATATTGAGCTAAAGTGATTACTTCAGCTTAAATGACTGTAAAATAGGAGTTGAAAGTCTCATTCATTTCAATAAAAGAGTTAAATGAGATATTTAATTTTCCTGACTAATAACAATATAATTTTTAAAATAGATTTTTAAAATTGATTGAATTATTCTTCAGTCATCTGTTCAGGAGGAAACAAAACCAAAATTAGTTTTAATTGGATATAGTTTTGATCTGATATTTTTTCCTCAGATGTATAAAAGAATATTTCCACAAACATAATACAGCAAGCCAACTGTTAATACATAAATTTGCTGATCTAAGAAACAATCTAAGAATTCCAGTCTAACAATGCCAAAGCGCATTTTATTAATTTCATTAAATGTGCTTAATTTCATCCTAATGAAATTCTTCCTATAAATATTATGATACTTAATAAAGAAATAAAGCATTTTAACTTTCATATTTCTTTATAATGGGCCTAATGGATTTTATTTCCTATTTCTTATCTCTCTAAAAGCACTCATTCAAGGTAGTATCCTGTGGTAAGGAACACACAATGCAAGCTTTAAGTACAATCCTTTGTTCTACATAGAATTAGACATACATATTCTTTTTACTAGATAAACAGAAACATCATTGCACAGGTACAGATTTTATTGCTGCCGTTATATCACAGATGTGTATATGTACACACATACATATATACTCCCAACATGGCTTATTTGGTAGCTAAATAAAAAAGAAGCTGGTATTTCCAGGCCCCACTTTGTTACACATACACACAAATAAACTTTCCAAGATTAAATTTGGTGAATACTGAGAAATTCAGGGGATGCTGTGATGTGCAGTACTCATAAACCACTGAAGCTGGCTAAATCCGATGATGTCACTGCATTTGCTTCCTCCTATACATGCCTACCAAATTCATGATCTGCAAAGTATAATCTTCAAAACACAAAGTGAAAAAGAGTTGTTTAATAATAGCAGGAGAAAATGGAAATGAAAGCCAAAATGCTGGGAGAGCCCTGAAATTATGAAATGAATTGCTTGCCGTTTCTGAAAGATACTTTTTCTTTTTTGCTTTAATAAGCAACAATATATGCTGAATGTTTTGCCTTCTCCCCCCCCCCAAAGTTAGGCTGGTCCTCCGTTTAATCTCTATGGGAGTCGCCTCGCTCCTTTCCCCTTTCCAGACGTCGAATCCGAGACCATTTATTGAGTGAGATATACTAGAGTTTGAATATTTTACATTACAAGCCATTAATGGGGAGGGGGGGGCCGGGAGTGGCGAAAATGATGTAGAGAGAGAGCGCGGGGAGAGCAAGTGGAAGAGCGCAGCCAAGCGATGGGAGCCTCAGCCGGGAAGGGGATTCCCACCCCAACCCCGTCCGGCTGAGCAGTTCTGCAGGTGCTCGAGCATGGTTTCCATCCGTCCCGAGGACACAGCCCGCTTCCCTCCTTCCCTAATCAGCTCTGCGCTATAAGCCCGGCCGCCTACTTTAAGCAGCGACCCGGAGACTTACCTAGCGTCCCAGGGGCGGTCATGGTGGAGTTCGGGGAACCGGGCTGCTTTCGGCTGCTGGGCAAGGTGGTTTCACGCGAGCCGGTCGGCCTGCTGTGGGAAGGAGGCAGAAGGGGGAGGAGCCGCCGCTGTCAGAAGCTGCCGCATACATCTCTCGCCCGGGTGCCGCAGCTGCCGCGGCCGGCTAAAAGCAGTAGCAGTTGGCCGGACCAGGAGCAACCACTGCTCCGGCAAGACGGTCCCCCCCCTCGCTCCCTCCCACTACAAACCGCCCCCTTCTTCTTCCAAGGGCTTGGCAACAGGCCAGGCCGGAGAGGTCTCCTATGCAAATGTTTTGAGTCTTTCCTGATGCGGAGAGGCTAGTCCCAAGCACTGCCGTATGCCGGCGGACACCGCAGATGCGCGCGCGCTCCTCTGGAGGGCGTGCGTGCGGCCTCCCCCCACCACCACAAACGCTGCGAGGTTAAGCCTGAGCCTCGGTTTTCCTCTTCCTCTGTCCACGCTACCTTGTCCTCCCCCCCCCACCTCCGCCTCGGTTACCCTTCCTTGCTCTGCCCGGCTGGACCGCCTCTGCCGGCATTTAAAGTCCACCAAGCCCTGCTCTGTGTCCCCTCCCTCTCTCTCCAGGGTCACAATGCGCGGGAACGGGCGGCAGGACGAGAGTACCGCAGCCTCTAACCTCAGCCGGCGGCGCCCTCGGCGGTTCTCTCTCAGGCAACGTCTACCGCCACTCGAGGAGGAGGAGGAGGAGATGGCTAGCTCGTCTTTCCCTGCGACGCCAGCCGGAGCTCTTCTCCTTGAATCCCGGCGTGTTGAAGAGGAAACTTCGAAGAAGGTGGGGTCGCCTCCGCGAAGCCGGCTCCGGTCCCCCTGGTGGAAAGGCAAAAGAGAGCGGCGGGGTGCGGCGGCGGCGACACGCCTTGCAGGAAGGAGTCTTGGCCAAGGCGGAGGGCGCCTCCTTGCTGGAGTCAAAGCGCAGCCAGGCTGCAGGTGATCGCGGGGAGGCCAGGCTGGTGCGCGCCTCGCGGCGGCCCTTGTACAACGATGCCGGCGAGCTGCGGGAAAGCTTCCCTCTCACGCGAGATGT
>JANHFQ010001125.1:19743-31700 GCA_032468035.1 Aparallactus werneri
ATCCTGTTTGTTTTATTCTGTTTTTAATGGCCTATTTTAAGGAGCCTGAAGCTGCTGTTGTAATGAAGTTAGACAAGGGGCAAGAAAGTTTGCACTCTTTTTCCCGTTGGGGGAGGTCTTATTAAATAAATAGATTTCTTGGGTTGAGCAAGTACTTAGTACAGCTTAGGAATGACCAAGGCAAAATGGACTGCTGAATTGGCCATGTCCACCCAGTCACATAACCACCTGGCCATGCCCACCCAGTCACATGACCACCTGGCCATGCACACGCAGTCAGTCCAGCCCCCCAACAGTCTGAGGGATCATGAATTGGCCCCCTGTTTAAAAAGTTTGAGGACCCCTGACCTAGACTCAGGAAACCCTCCCCCACCCTACCCTACTCCAGAGCATACAAAGTGAATTGGGCTACTTTCCAAGCTGTGGATTCAGTCATAAACCAGGTCATCTGATTCTTGCTTTTTCTTGAAGTAACCCTCTAGGTCTAGGTAGAGAACCTTGCAACAGAGGAGGGATCTTATTATGTCCAGGTCCCTTTAATTTATAATTCAAATTAAATCATTTATTCTTCTAATCGTGAGAAATATTTTATTCTGGTTCATCTCTGACAAGTATATTCTGCCTGTTTCTCTGTCCCATTTTAAAAGAAAGTGTAACCAGCCTATAATAATAACCATTTATTATTTGCCTTAGTGACAAGTACCAAGTATTTGATTCTGCCCCTCGGGGCCTTCTTCGAGTGGAAGAGTTGGAGGACCAAGGACAGAGCTTGGCCAATGTATTTATTCTGAGGCTGCTAGAAAATGCAGATGACCGTGAAGTCAGCTATATGTTGAAGGCGTTATCCCAGTGAGTACAGCAAGTAATATGCATGCGAGTGTGTGGATTCTGTGAGTGAACCCATTCAGTTTGTTCCAGCTTAATGGATTATGGACTTTTAGCTTTTCCAGGCTAATCAGCGAGCAAACTGCTTGTATGCAACTCATCCATATTCCGTTTTTTCATTCACCTGCATGCATGCACAGAAGTCAGTTCAGAAATTGCTCTGTGTATAAATCTTAGCAGAAACTACCTTGTAATTTATTTTTATCACTAAAATTAGCTCCCCTTAATGTAATTGCCTGTTTTAAAACCCCCATGATTAGGCATAGAAAATTTTAGTCTCTAATTCTTGGGCAGAACAAGAATAGTTTAGTTTCCTCCTCCCCCAAAATAGTGAATTAAGGATAGGGCCATGATTTTTTCCCCCATACTGAAATTAGAAAACCAAACTAAATTGTTTCCCACTTCTTTGCTGAGAGGTTTTTATTCTCATTCTTGAATATATTGTTCCAGAACATTCCTAAAATGTATATAAAATGTGCTAAGGAGATTATTTCTTTTCTCTTTTTGGCTAAAAAACTGTTGTTTGAAGGTAAATTATTTTGTGGACATATTGTATGCAAACAAAGCTAATGCTACCCCATGATAATTGAATTTTAAGAAGTGGTCACATTGGAAATTTTTGTGGTAACTCCTTTTTAAATTTGTTATTGATTTTTGCTTTTATATACAAAGGAACCTTTTCAGCCCAATTTCTGAAAACATAAGTAAACTTTGACTATATGGAATAATATTGATTAGTATTTCCACAGCATTAATAGATAATCATCTCACAATCAGAAAGTGAACACACATCATCAATCATGTTTGGGCAGGGGTTTGGACCAGACCTCCAAATTCACTTCCAATCCTTTGATTCTATGTGTGCAATCAGTGGGTAATACTGAGGTTACTCTGTCCTTCCAGTGTTGAAGTATAATCTATCATGGTCTGTCTTGTTCTTGAACAGCATAAAGGAAACTCACAAGGTATGCTAGATAAGTTCTCTTTACTGACACAGCAACAAACAACAATCACAGGATTCAAAGTGAGAATAGCAGCGGTTTGCTGAAAGGAAGGAGCTGTATTTATCGTTCCTTGTTGGGCTGTTCCTGGCTCTTATCCAATTATCTACTTTCATCCAATTATCCTCCCCTCTCCCTCATCATGGTTTACATTCCAGCGTCACAGGCTACTAGTAATTAGGCCTGCAGCTGTGTGTCAGGGAAGGAACTGAGTCTGACACCTGAGCTCTGTTTTCACTGGTGGATGTACCACTGGTCGGTCCTTTGCTGTTTCCAGGGCAGCCACATGGACCAGATCTAAGCACCCTGCGTGCCAGATCCAGTCACCAGGCCTTGAGTTTAAGCCCTATATAAGCAAAACAAAAAACAAAAGAAGGCCACCCTATTTATATTCCATTACTGTTCTATTTTATTAGTAGAAAAGTGCATCCAACCTCCATTACCATGCACAATCAATGGCTCAATGCAGTAATTTATGGAGCTGAGAAGGCCTGCTAGAACTGTTGCTGACATCCGTTTAAATTTTAATTCTTTTTTCTTTTTAAGTGTCTGATAACAAATGCTGGGCGAAGTCTCTGTAGTTGACAACATCTTCTTTTGTTGTTCCCCAGTAGATGCTGGGGAACAAAAAAGGACTTAGTGATGCGTATAGCCAGAGACAACAATTTGCCTATCAGTACCCAGATTCACTGGGAGTGAATACTCTCTCTTCCTTAAAGTCTCAGTCCTGTATATTAAGGGATTAGTTTGGAATACGGCCAAAGAAAACACTTGGCCTATTTTTTTCTAGTCCAGAGTACATAAAATATGGTGAGGAGTATCAATAATTATGAATATTTAAATAATCTGCCATAATTCTCCAGCATGATAGGGACTGGTCTTAATGTTATTTGATTTCCATTCTACCTTTTACCAAAGAAAAGTAGTACTGTGTATGGCACACAGTAGTGCTCAGTGGTACAGAATAAAAATACATATTTTTTTTCTCTGAAACTAACTCATTGACATGGAGTTACTTCTGAAACATTTTGGGTAACATTTTGGGTCTAGTTAAGAAAAATAGAATACAAAAGTGCATAGAATGGGAACTACCTAAAACCTAATTTACTGATCACAGCTTCTCTATCACGAATACTATGAGTATACTATGTATAATTCTGCTACAAATACTATGAGTAGTCCCTTTTTTTCCATAGCTAATAACTTTTAAAAATTGACTGTATAGCAATGTTTGAAAAATACAAAACATCCAACTAATTTCAAAAACAAAAGTAAAAAAATATTAGTGACAAATAATAATAAGCAAACCTGGAACAAATTAGGAACAGTCCAAATATGCCATAACACATATAATAAATACCTACCTATAAAACATTTATGGAGGTTACCTATGAAAAAAGGTACTTGCAACAACTATATATGAATATTTCAAATTAGAAATATTTTTAATAAGTTATGAAATCTGTACCAAAGGGAAATGTATTGTGTCATTTCTTGGAGTGGTAAAAAGAGTATTTTCAATAATGAATCGCTGACTGATGTATTTTATCTAATCCCTTATACCTAAAATGATAATGCTTTTCCAATTTCTCACAATAATTACTTAGTAATTCATCAAGCTCCAATTTTGTAATCAAAGCTCTCAAAAATTATAACATTCCACATTTTAATATAATTCAGTATTAAAATATTTAATATTAAGGAATTTCTCCATAAATCTACATCTATATATATAAAGCAGAGTGTCGGTGTGTATGTGTTGATATTTAAGTATGTATGTGCCGTATACGCTCTTCAACACCTGCACCAATCTCAACCAAATTTGGTATACACATAACTTACCCTTTGGCAACCAACACTGGGGGGTCACATACACCGCCAGGGGGTCTTTGCCCCCCAAAATAGTGCTGAAGTGCCAACCCCCAGGACTTTGCTCACAGTGGCTGCACTGCTGTATGCCACAAGGGGTGCCAGAGAGCAGCTTGACACTGCACATGGTGCATATGCAGTAGAGGCCATATTTTAAACCAGAGGCGACGGCCATCAGGAGGAGGTAGCAGTGAAGCGGGATTGGGCTGGGTGGGAAGGGGGTCATCTGGCCTTGTGGGAATCGCTGGCAGGAATTGGGATGCCCAGGGTCTCTGTGCCACAATCCCCACAGCAGGGCAGCAAGGCCTGCTTCCCTCTCCTCGGCTGGCTTGGGAGGTGGGGGCTTCCCACGCAGCCCTGCCTGCCTGCCTTGCCTGTGCAGCCGGCCTGACCTGTGAAGGTTTCCCGGCTTCCATGAAAATAAGACACAGGGTTGTCTCGAGGTGGAAGCCCAGAGTGAACTCCTAAGCGTCCTTTTATTTACTCCTTTATCACAATACACAACTCCATATAAGGCAAAGCTTTACAATACGTCTCGTAACTGATTTAGCTGGAAAATCCAAAGGTTGTTTTTTAACTTTAAATCTCCTCTATTTCGGGCATTGTTTCAGCTGAGTGTCAGCCTGCAATACCCAAACGTGCAAGGTACAAAGTTCATCCAGACGTGCAAGGCACAAAGTTCATCATGGCTCCGAGATGGTTCAGTAGAATATTCCTACAGACCTGCACTCCTGCAGTGCACCGATGTCAGCAGAGGGTGAGGAGGCAGGGCCACCAGATCAGGACTCCTGGCCTGGTGGGAATTGCTGGTAGGGGGCAGGTGGCTCACCTGGCCTGGCCTGGGGTCTCTATGCCACAATCCTCACAACAGGGCAGCTCAGCCCACTTCCCTCCCCTCAGCTGGCTGGCTTCCTCTTCCATGCTTGGGAGGTAGAGGCTCCCCATGCGGCCCTGCCCGCCTGCTTGCCTCGCCTGTACAGCTGGCCTGACCTGCGCTCCTGCAGCACACCGATGTTTGCAGAGGGCGAGGAGGAGGTGGGGGCTGCCACATCAGGACTCTGCTGCCAGGTGAGGCCGGGGGAGAATGGGAAATGGGCTGGATAGGGGGCAGGGAAAGCTGCTGTGTGCACCTTCAGGTTCTGGCAGCAGAAGCAGCCCCTTTGGGCCGTGCCCCAACTATACTTTATCTGAGGGAACATCTGGTGCCAGCCTCCTGCCGCCCAGTTCACTCCCACAGGGGAGGCCTCCTCAGGGAACCGACGGCCGTGGAGTGCTGTTGGGCTGGGCCCAGGGGAAGGGCCTTCTCTGTGGGGGCACCCACCTGGTGGAACCAGCTACCATTGGGTTTATGTACGGCCCCCGACCTTCGCTCCTTCCGCAGGGAGCTAAAGACCTGCTTGTTCGAGATGGCCGGCTTGGGTTAGGGGAAGGGTTTTTTATTGGGTTTTAAATTTTATCTGTAATAGGGCTTTATTTAATATCTTTTTAATTGTACATTGTTGTTTTTTAATTGTGCCCTGTAAACCGCCCTGAGTCCCAGGAGAAGGGCGGTATATAAATTCAATCAAATAAATAAATAAATATACCCGGACGAAGCCTATTAACAGCTAGTATACATTAAAATATTGCTCCCAAAAAATGTCAAGACAAAATCATCTGAATTAAGAAACCCCAATTTAGAACTATGATGGTCTTAGCTGGCTCTCTCAGTAAGTATGTGATACTTTCACCATTTATCTCCACACTAGCCTGTGCGTACACAAGTGGGAACAAGACCTGTCCTGCACATAATTTTTTCCCGCTTATCCAAGAGCCCAGTTATCTCTCAGTGTTGTTTTTGTGTCCCTTTCTTTTTCAGGTCAATATAAAACTAGATCAGTGTGTGAAAATGAAGAACTGAAACTACACTGCCATGAATCAAAATTTCTTAACATCTATTCAGCCTCTTATGGCAGGTCTGCCCACGAGATGGACTTTTGTTCAACAAAAATGGATTACCTTCCCCGAAATGGTAGGCTGACAAAGTTTATGTGAGAACTCCTTATTCTATAATTTAAGGGTTATAACGTTTGTTTTTATCGCATAGGAAAAAAATGATTTGCCTTTCCTGACTCCCATTAGCATGGGAGTTGATTGCTTGTAGTTGTTTCCCAATTCAGAATTCTTGTGAGGATATGACATGAATTTCACCTGAGAAAGTCAGTGATGGCTTCCTTATAATCATGTTGCTTTTTTCATGCATTCCTTTCACTCTGCTTCTGTGTTACTGAATGGCATAAATGGCTAAAATGATTAAATGGAAATACTGTAGTTCTAAATCAATAGTAGATGTTAAGTATATATTGATTACTATGACCTGGAGATTTTTAACTTCCAGGTATATATTGCATCAAGCGATGACTTACAAGTAGGTCAAGATCTTCAAAGGGAGCTTTAGATCCCATTGTGAGTAAAAGGTCTCTGCCTTGCAAAAAAATCTTTCTCACTGCAGCTTACGTGCTTTGAACTGTCCTTTTCTTGCTGGTTTTTAAAATGTTATTTACCCAAGAATTTTTTCATCTTATTTTTACATAAAATATATATTTCTCTTGAACTTAGTCACAGGACATAATAACTGTCAGACAAAATACCAAATATGGCACATTGTATCCTTTACTGAGGAAAAAGAAAATAATCAGAGGAGGGGAAACCAAAGAATTGTAAAATTGCCAACTAAAATATTAAAACCTTTGTGCTAAGAAATCCCATTGGAAAAAATTCCAGGATGCAACTCAGTGCTCACCCATAAAGAAATGAGCAAAGCTTTGGAGTTCCAGAAATAAGCGTGGTTGCCTTAGTGAGATTTCAGTTGAACCACATAGCCAAATTTATACACGTAGTCCTTGACTTACAACAGTCCGCTTAATAACCATTCAAAGTTAAACTGCACTAAAAAAGTGACTCATGACCATTTTCCATACTTACGACTATTGCAGCATCCCCATGGACACACAATTTACATTTGGATGCTTGACAACTGACTCACATTTATGATGTTTGCAGTGTCCTGGAGTCATATGATCCTCTTTTTGCAACTTTCTGACAAGCAAAGTAATGGGGAAACCAGATTCATTTAACAAACGTGTTATTACTTTAACAACCGCTTAACAAATGTGGTGAGAAAACAAGGCAAAATTCACTTAACAAATTTCTCATTTTGCAACATAAATTTTGGGCTCAATTGTGGTTGTAAGTTGAGCAAAACAGGATGTGCCCATAGCCACATACTATTTCATTTTGGACCAGCTGTAGCCTTCAAGGGTAGGGGCATGGACAGCACATTACAGTAGTCCAAATGAGAATGATTAAGTCATGAGTGTGAGGAATAGCTATCAGCCTGGGTCTCTGTGTCACTTTCAGAATCCCCCCAAATTCATCAGCGTTCATACCCGCCCTCCTCCCTAACCCTTTAAAAAACCCCGCTAAAAAACCCACTAGGGACTTCCTCGTCAAGCCAATCAAGGGCCCCTATCCGTACCCAGCTTCCTTTCAGAAACCTCGCATACCAGAAGTGTGCGGGATTCGTCATCGAGGGGCAGCACAGGACGCACCCAGGAGAGGGGGAAACCCCTGAGGGCGAATAATTCTGCCACAGAATAATAAATCATATATACAACAGCAACCAAGGGAGGGGGGCCAGAGCTACCGGGCCTGGCCACCCAGGGGGGATCGATGGTAATGTCTCATTTTGTTAGGTCCAGTCCAGATCTTTCGAAGAAAAAGAGAGACCCCGGGCACACCCTCACAGTGTCCGGAGGCCTCATACAGGACCAAGGCCCCACTGCTCTCTCACTACAGTAGGGGTATCACCCACGCCCTCTCACGGCATTGAGAAAACATCAGAGACCAAAAGGGGGAAAGTGGTAAAAGATATCTGTTATTAAAATACTTCTGAACATCTACTCAGGGGTAGTTAGTCCTTACGGGAGCAGTCTCAAGTCAAATCCAAATGGGAGTCAGTGTCACATTGTCCAGTAGGATGTCGAAAAACAGCCAAAAAAAACCTCAAGGCAGTCTGGGGGAGGAGGCCGCAATCGGCCGCAGTTCTGGTCAGTCCGACTTGCTGCCAAGCGCAGGGCCTGCCACCTCCTGCGCAGATGGAAACCTCTCGTGGCTAGCTCGGTCGACTCAGATCTTCTAGGATTGCGGCCGTTGACCACCCCAGGCAGTCTTTTTCCCCATCGGCCAGCTGGCTAGGCGCCATAGCTGCCGTCCCACCCTGAGCCGCCACGCCCAGAATCTGGTAGCAGGCATCTGCAGCCGCAATAACGGCCTCTGTTCTTCGAAGGCCGCAATTGGTAAATCTTCAATATCACGGTCGGCCATTATGACTGTCCATCGTCGCATGCCGGGCCGCCACACCCAACGCCCGGTGGCAGGACCTCGCGGCAGCCGCGGCAGCCCCAGATCTTCCTGGCCGCGGATTCCTACACAGCCACAGCCATTTGCTTCTCGAATGCTGCGCTCGGCTGGCATAGCGGGTCGGCGGGTCCACCACGGGCGTCGGATTGCCACGCCCGGCGTCCTCAGGGTCCTAGCAGCCTCCATCAGCGTGCCCGGATTTTCTCGGGCCTGGTACCTAGGCCCTAGATTTCAATGGCCTTGGACCATCGCCGGGGGTCAATCGCCGCCATCCAAATTGGGTGGCCAGCCCCCGTATCCGACGAGGGGCTGCCAATCATTCTAGTCCATGGCACAGAATCTTCTAAGGCCGCAGATAGGACCCACACCAACTCCGTCGTTGCCTCCAGTCGCGAGACGCAGCAGCCGATGCAACGGCAGAATCCTCCCAGGTTTCTTGTCGGCTGTCAATCCTCTGGGGTTCCTCAGCCCCCCCGATCATCCATAGCATCTCCCAGGTCAGTCACCCATGATGTTTTCGGGTGAGCTCGATGGTCCCGACTCGATCGGGGGAACTACTGTCCTCCTCATAGACCCAGTGTGTAGTCTGCAGATCTTAAAATTTGCAGGCTCTCCGTGGCGGCCATTTCAGGTGCGATATACCTTGACCGCACCCTCTGGCCGCTAACGCCAAACAGTAAAAAATCATGCTGGCGGGCTATAAAGCGTCTCTAAACCACAGACCATAGGCAGAAAGGTAGTTGGTACAAACCACTCTGTCTTAGGTCACCCATTCCTGCTCTGGGTGGCCAGGAAAACCGATAACTCCAGGCCCCTCGCTCGGAGCTCAGCGGCCGACCATGGCCGTCTGCCATGATGAAAAACCGGAACCTTGGAGTTCCTTGGAGGTCGGTGATTCCGATAGTGATTTGACTTGACTTGGTGGACCAGTGGAATGGATGATCCTGGTTGGTCTGGTGGCGGTCTAATAAAATCGGCTGTATCCTTTCTAGCGGTCACACCGGAGTCTTGGTCCAAAGTTTATAAGCAGAAAGTCTGGGGTTGATTTTCGGGAGCAGGGTTTCTCCATGGGGCCTCCAGCCTCTCACACCGGTTCTGGCCCCACAGATGGGTATTCCCATGCATCCCTCCATTCTTTACTGATGATAGAGTCAGGTAGAGGGCTTTCCAAACACCGACCCCAACACCCTCTCATAGTGGTGGCAGGGCTTGGAAAATCCCGTGCTGACCCAGTCCTCAAATAAACCAAGATCATCCAAAACTCCTAAAAGTCCGTACGAACCCCCCGGACTGCCACCACCGGAGGGTAAAGCCAACCTGTCCAGTCAGTTAATGGTTAACAGAGGATTCAATTCATGTTAGTCTACTCCGTCCACCCAGATGGCCCTATAAAAGTTCTTCGGGCTACCTGGGGACTAAATCCACAAAAGAATCGGTCACAAAACCGGGCAGGTTGGTCATCGGAGACCGCCAGGAACCACCGGGGCCGTCGTGAGGTTGGTTTGGGTGGGCGAACTCCACCACTCCGTTCCCCCTCTGCCCTGGCACTCAGCGAAAGCAGCAACTGCATGCTAGACTAGCGACCACAGCTGGGCTGTCTGGAAACCGGGAAAACCAGTCCCCAGCTGGCCGACCAAGCCACTGCTGAAACTGCCACCAAAGACCGGCAAAGCCATCAAAGAAGCAGCTATCATATATAGAGTCCTTTTCTCTAGACTAGCCAAACCCAAATCCTGCAACCATTCTTAATATGGTTTAGTCTATAGGCTTTTAACCATATTAGTTGCTCTTCTTTGCACTTTTTCCAAAGTTGGAACATCTTTTTTGTAATGTGACCAAAAGTGGATACAGTATTCCAGGTGTGTTCTTACTAAAGATTTATAAAGTGATACTAATACTTCACTTGATTTTAATTCTATTCCTCTATTTATACAACCAAGGATTGCATTAGCTTTTTTGGCTACTGGAGCACACTGTGACTTATGTTTAAGTGATTGTCTACTAGGACTCCAAGGTCCCTTTCACAGTTACTGTTTTTGAACCAGATTTCAACTAATTGTACCTTTGTTTTTTCCTGCCCAGGTGTAAAATCTAGCTTTTCCCCACATTAAATTTCATTTTGTTGGATAGGGCCCATTGTTCAAGTCTGTCAAGATCTTTTCATTCAACCTGTCCCTACCTGTTCCATTGCTGATAGGTTGAGCAGTCAGGACTGTCTGAACAGGACCTGTCAATACACATAGAATCATATTTTAATCATCTACGCTAGTTATTGGGATTTCTAATTCTGCACAGGTTCTACTTCAAATTAATGTAAATGAGGGATCTCAACATTAAGTCAATACAAGGGTTGCATATACTGTAATTCATTAAACCAAGTACATTAGACCCTGAACTCTTTTAAAAAATTTTAAATTTTATTTTAGGAAATTTATATTGCTGCCTATTTGCACATGGTGACTCAAGGCAGCTTACAGGAATATAAAAAGCTTATATATAAAAACAATAAAAATAATTAAAATAGACTAATAAATTAATAAAATAATATAATAAAAAGTTTTCATACAAGTCTCTTTTGAGATATAAAATAAAGAAATTAAAAGTATTATAATATGCTAGTCACACATATTTTACACATACTCGCACATACTGATGAAACAAACTACCGGTACTTTTTTTTTCAATAGTCACTTATTTGGCATCCTTTTCGTTAGCTAGGTCTCAGCTCTGGGTTACCCAATGTAAAAAAACTCCATCTTGTTCTTGAGGGACCAGTTCTGGCAGATATTGGTGTGAAAGCCATCAAATTTCCTTAAATATATTTTGAGGATTGGTATATCCACTTGGAACAAACACTGAATGGGACTTTTCCCTGATAATCCTACAATAAACATGAAGTAGCAATACAATTTTGTCTTTTATTGATGTATATACCAAGTTAAATTTCGAATATAAAAGCAGTTACTGTACTATTGTTTGCTCTCTTAGCAAGAGAAAACAATAGTAGCTAACATGCAATGTTTTATTCCTGATATAAGGTCATTCATTCGCTTAGATCATACTCAACTTTTGCTTTGTTCTAAGACATCATATCTATGATTCATTGCCATTTTAAAATTTAGCAGAAGATTAAAGTTTAATCTCTTCCTCATTCAGAAAGTTTTTACACACATACACACACACCACCTGAAAAGTCATTTACTGTTTTGCAAACAATGCTTAAGCTTTAACAATGAGTTTAACTTCTGAGAAGTGTCATGCAGCTTAATCCTGCAGGTTAATGCAGAATTTATGAATATTGATTCCTGATTCCCAACTTTAGAGCAATATTTTTTGCAAAGTTTAAAAAAACAAAAACAGAAGGTGACTTCTTATTCCTTTTTGCGCCTGAGAGGAAGAGAAGTAAGGCGAATACTACATATGTCCATATCGTACATATGCAACTCCCAAAAAAGTAGTGTATCTCTTTGTAGTTTTCAGCCCATAGGATGAGATGTTGAAAGTTTTAAATCCCTCCTGCAGATCACTTCTAGGTCTACATACTTTAATTCTGTCTCCTCCTGTTTTAAAATATAAAATCTCAGATCAGATAAACCCAATCCTCCTCTTTGCATCTTGTAACACTTTATATTTAACTCATTTGTATACCCCCTTGATGTACAAATGTAGACACATCCTTATGCTCTTTTTTGCATCATTTGTCAAAACCAGTATTATCTGGAAACTAAAACATTAGTTTTGGCAAAGCATTCATTTTTATCACAGAAATTCTTTCCAACAATTATAATTTGTAACTTCATT
>JANHFQ010001125.1:31800-44630 GCA_032468035.1 Aparallactus werneri
AAAATTTGAGAATGTAATAGAAATTAACAATGAATTGGATTGTTATGAATGGTACCCAAAAATAACTCTCTTCACACAACAAGTGGATATATAAAGAAGACCATATTATATACTCTCAGGACATGAAATACAAAGAAGAAATGATGTTGCTTTCATAATCAGAAAGTATATAGAAAAACAGTATTTGGGTACAATGCAATCAATGATCAAATAATATAAATTAGATTTTGTGGACACCCCTTTCATATACTGTAATGTTGAAGTTTGTTCTCCAATTGCTGATGCAGAAGAAAAGGAGGCTGACAGGTTTTATTGTCAATTTCAGTCTGAAATCAACAAAACATGCAAGCAAGATGTGCTGTTTATGACGGAAAACTAGAATGCCAAAGTTGGAAAAAGTAAGGAGGAAAATGTAATTGCTCTCTATGGCCTAGGACAAGTCCCCACCCCCACCTTTGGGGCACCAGGGACCAGTGCTGTGGAGAGATGGTTTTCTGTGGACTGGAAGGGTATGGTTTGTGTGCTGCATACATCCCACGGATGGGCTTCACTTGTTTGTGTGGCCTGGTTGCTGGCATGCCGCAGAGCAGTAACAGTCCATGGATTGGGGGTTGGGGACTGTTGGGGAAGCATAAATGGTTCATCAGTTTCTGCCAATCTGGTGATTTCCTCTTTGCTAAGGCATTCTTCAAGTAATCAAAACAGTGCCTATATACATGAACACCAACAGATGGAGCACACAGAAATCAAACTGACCATATTATTGGCATGAAGAGATAGAGAAGCTCCATTATAAGAGCAAAGGGGCTGACTATGGAACAGATCACAAACTGTTGATGTTCAAATACCAGGACAAGCTAAAATGGAAGAATAAAACCAACTAGTTTCCATGATACAAACTATACCCTCTATTTTCAAAAATAATCATGGTGGTGAAGTGGTTAGAGTGCAGTACTGCAGGCTATTTCTGCTGCCTGGCAGCTGCCTGGCAGCTGCCTGCAATTTGACAGTTCAAATCCCACCAGGCTCAAGGTTGACTCAGCCTTCCATCCTTCTGAGGTGGGTAAAATGAGGGCCCAGATTGTTGGGGGTAATATACTAACTCTGTAAACTGCTTAGAGAGTGCTGGAAAGCACTATGAAGCGGCATATAAGTCTAAGTATTATTATTATTAATTCCTTATATACAGTAATTGAATATGTTCTTCTTTAAACTTTGGGGTTTTTTTATGTTCAGAATAGTTTTAAGTACTGAAACCATCAGCACTCAAGTACTTGCATTTTATTCTGTTTTATTTTATTCCTACTTTAGTTAGTATGTAGTTTTTCACAGATATTTGGAGCTTTGCACCGCTTATTGCATTACATTCTGCAAGACATCCTAACAAACTTAGTAGTTGTGAGCTATCCAGAGTAACTTAAGATGGGTGGCCATACGTATCTTTTAAATACATAACTGCAGATGAGTCATTTTGTAGAGGCATGGCATAAGAAGGGGAATGATAAAGTGCCTATATATTTATAAATATGTTTACATATGCTGAAGCATTCAGTATTAAGATGAAGACCTAATGCTGTGTATGTACGAAGAAAAATATTTTAAATGAAGGAGTAATAATAATGGAGTAAATGCATTCTTGCATATCTTATGGTCACTGGACTTATAGAAAAGAAGTGTTATGAGCTTTCTGATTCCTCCATAAATGGAATAATATATATATTTATCTGAACAGAAGAAAAATGTGTAAATTGGCAGTAACAATTAATTGTAAGAGTTGCATGATTTCCAAAAGTGCCTGAAAAACTCACTGCTGTGATCTCTTCCTGTATATGCCACATAGAAGTGAAATGAAACGCTGGATGATTTTGCTAGCTCCAAATCGACGAACCAAGTTTGTTTCCTTCACATCCAGGCTTATGGGTAAGTGAAAAAGTAGGTGCTTTGCCAAATAGTTTGGAAAGGGATGCTTTCTTCTTTTAATGGATTTTAGCAATGTCAGTTCTTCTAGACTTTAAATCAGGATGGGTGTCATTGATTGGGAAATCCAGTTGTTAGGGCACCAAGCTAGAAACCAAAAGTTGCTGAGTTCTAGTTGTTCCTTAGGCACAGAGCCTGCTGGGTGATTCTGGATCAGTCACTCTCTAGGAAGGAGTCAGTGGCAAACTACTTCTGGAAACATTAAGAGATTCCTGCACACTATGTTTTGCAGCAAATTTTTCATACAAACCAGGATTTCATTAGCTCCTAATTCTATTAAAAATACCCATGAAGTTCCCTCTCATAAATTATTGGCAAGCTAAATAATTTCCTTTCCTTTAACAGATTGTCCTCAAGTACAGTGTGTCCATCCTTACGTGGCCCAGCAACCAGATGAGCTTTCATTGGAATTGGCTGATGTTCTCAACATTCTGGAAAAGACAGATGATGGTAAGATCAACAAGACTTATGCAGAGTCATGTCCCAATTCCATTACAATGGAACACTACTTTGTTTGCATCACTACAGATGGGACACTGCAGTATATTTGAGCATTTCAGCAGTCATGGCCCAAGGAAATGAATAAATGTATACTTTGTCATACTCTTATTTAAAACTGCAGTAATATTAAGGTATTTCAGTGCTAATGAAGCTGTATTCTTACATTTCCTTTAGTTATAACTTCTGCTTCATACTTGAGATGGTATAGCCACCATCATGATACATTCTGATTAAAAATATACTTTCTGCATATTGAATTATTAAGCCAATATGTATCTCTATTAGTACATTTCTTCCACCATCACTATCTTTTCTTTTACTCTAGGCTGGATATTTGGGGAACGTTTGCATGATCAAGAAAGAGGTTGGTTCCCCAGTTCTATGGGTGAAGAGATTATGAATCCCAAGATTCGCTCTCAAAATTTAAAGGAATGTTTCCGAGTGCACAAAACTGATGACAGTCAGAGGAGGAAGATGGGCAGCAGGAATAGACAATGATCATTGCTTAGTAACCTGATTTTCAGAAGCTATTTATGGCAGAGGCTGAGACAATGAAATGTAGTGCTTGAGAGAATGCACGCTAATCATCTTTTGGCAAGCAAATCCTTTCACCTATGAACTATTGGGCTTCCTTGCATTCTCATTACAAGTTGGATAGTCTTTCTGAAGACAGACTGAAAAGAAGAGAGGCTGTCATTCTCCTGTACAGATGTAGAAGCTGTAAATGCCTTTCCTAATGTACTGCATACTCTGAAGACTGTAAATTTATTAATACTGCATGATGAAGAAACTAATCACTTAAGCAACTGGGAAATTATGTCAAGGTCCGTAAATCCAACAAGTGCAGCATTTGATTTTATGGAAAGAATGAAGTTGTGGACAATACTACATTGAAAGTTTATACTAAAAAACTGTCAACTTCCATATTTCTATACTCAGGAAGTTTCTCCTAGGAACTGAGTTTGAACTGCTCATGTGATAAATTAGTTTCTTCTTGTGTTTTGGAAGAAAGGTGAAGGTAACAAAAAGATTAGGAAGTGCAATGTTACAGTATATAGTTAAAATGCACCACCATATTTATTTACCTAGGTGTCTTGGTTATGAACTTCAAAGTTCTAGAAGGTAAGACTGAAGCATGCAAAGTATATTTTCTAAAATAAGAAATCAGTTTTTTGCAGTGGCCCAATTGGGAACTCATTCTTCTATTTTATTGACTTGTGTAGTCTACACTTCTCAAAATGATGTATGCCAAATCATATTATGCAGGATGATACTGAATCAATTATTCTGTTTTATAAGAACCATTACTCCCTATCTAAGCAATCACTAACTGCATTTACTTATCCAAACAGTTATCTCATACACTTACCACTGGTAACCAGACAGAGTATAGCTGTGTTTCGCGTTAGTGCCAGAACAGGGAGTATATTAAGGGAGGGGTCCCCAACCTCTGGGCTGCAGCTCAGTATGGGCTGTGGCCTATTTGGAATTGGGCCATGTGAGTGGCTTGCCAGAACACAAGTGACAGGCAATCACATGCATGTGTGCTAACCCGCTGCTTGTGCAAGTCGAGCTGTGCCCACCACTTGCAGAAGGGCTGCATGTGTGCACTGGCCTGCCACTCACACAGCCCAGTTCTCCTCTCCCCTCCAGCCGAGTCACGAAGATTGGGGACAACTGTATTAAGGGGTTTGTCCTAAGCAAATGCTGCACTAAACTGTATAGGAGAATGCAATATTTGAAACAATATCTCCTGAAGAGATTTCTCTGCTTGAGTCTCTTGCATACACTGAAGCATTTGCATATGTTAAAAAAGTAAAAGAAAAGCATAGAACATGTTTTCACAGCCAAATAAGCTACTCATAACATTCTAGATGGGTGCTACATCTGGGAAGCATTGGTAACTCATTCAGAGTCAGAACAATAAAGTTCTGTCTTTTGCTCCTTTGTTCTGTGATTGTGCACCAATAACAGCCAATGCCCGTGCAAAGAAATTCAGTGGACCTGAGACAAAAGGTAGATGTTTGTATTAAATGTCTCCAAAGTTGTATCAAAGTAATAAAATATGTGTTTTTACTGATTTATTGTGCACCCTTAGCAAAGTGCATGAAGTCTGTACTTTAAACTTGTGTACAGGAAAGCCTTGAGCCAAAAGAACAAGAAATGTCTTATAATTTAATACAGAGCCATAAACAGCATCAAGATCCTTTTAATTTTGGAAAAGTCACATGGGCAGCTATGGGCCCGAGCATAACAGATTAAAAGGTTGTAAAGCATTTTGCATATTAAAAATGTTACAGAAGCAATTATGAAGAAGCATTTATTTATACACTCCTAGAATAATTTTTTAAATGTCCTTTCTACAAGGCACAAACAGAAATAAGTGTTAATTTGCCCAAAAATGAGAGGCTTTTGAAGAGATGAAACTTTTGTATGATATGAAAATCCATTGGTCTAAATGGTTTTGTTCTGTCATTATCAGTAACAACAATTTCCAGAAGTAAGACTTTTCAGCTTGAACAGAGAGAGTGGATTATGTGAAAACATCCATAATCATTATATTAGAAAAAGCCTCACCCACTCATATGTTCCTAGTCAATGTAGTTGTGACCATTATTATTAAAATATGATCCTAGTGTTTTGTTGCTACCAAAATCAGTGTTTTCCAAATTGCATTAAGATAACTTTTTTTCTTGAGCTATACTGATACATGTCTAAAAACACCAACGTGTGTGAGTTTTGGTGGGAAAGCATCTATTCCCGCCTCACAGTGTTAATCTAATACCAATCATGTTTTGCTTGTACCATTGCTGTGCCTTTGAGTAATTTACTTGGAAAATAATAAAAGAGATAAGATTGTATAAAAACATGAAAATACCACCTAAAAATTGTAGCAATGTACAAATCAGTTCCTATAATAAGTTGAGCAATTACATCTTTATAAAAGATGATCTGGTAATGTTAGCTGGACTTTATGGAAGTTTGCCCCACAGACATTCATAGGGGTCAGGTTTGGGAAGAATCCTGTAAGCAATAGAAGAAAGCCATCGTTCAAGGGATCTCTTGTTATGTATGATAAATATGAGATATATTAATATATGTGATATATTAATACTTTACAGAAGGAATGAAGGAACCTGTGATTCTCTGGATGTTCAGCTATAAATCCCAGAATCCATGACAATTCATCAGGCTGGCTGGAACTGGGGAAAATTCGGAGACCTAACAATTGTGGTCCAAGTCAACATACTTTACAATTTAAGATTGAAATCACTGAGAAGCTATTCCAATATCTAAGAAGCATAGATAAGTCCTGGAAGAGAAAGTTTTTTGTAAATGGAAAGAAGAGGAATGGCCAGTGTGGCTTGTGGCTACTCACAAGCCAGTAACCAAGTATCCCTTGACACAACTAAGTCTGGGATAATATGCTACTTCACAATGAACTCCCAAACCAAATTAACCATTTGAGAGATGGTTAACGTCATACTGAAGTTAGTTCCACCACTGTGTCATATATTATTGGTCAAATAAATAGAAGTGCATGTTCATAAGGGTATGCAATAAATCGGTGACGGCAAACCTTTTTGTCGCATGTCGCACCACAATGCAATGCACGCGAAAACCCCCCCCCACATGCACGCGCAATCCCCCAGAGCCAAGAAACAGCTGATCTGCACTGCAGCACCAATCAGCTGAGCTTCAAACGCCAAACTGATAGTAAAATTTAGCTACCGGTTTGGAGATTGAAGCTTAGTTGATCGGTATGGCAGCACGGATCAGCTCTGGGGGAATTGTGCATGCATGCGGGTGGGGGGTCATGCGTGGGGGCATTGCACACACATGTGCAGTGAAGCTGAGCTGGGAAATGGCTCATGTGCCAGCCGACATGGCTCTGCGTGCCACTTTGGGCACATGTGCCATAGGTTCGCCATCACTGCAATGCTGTTCTACACAAACAGGAAAAGTACGTACAGTTTTTTTTAACCTTAATGTTCCTCATCTCTATCCAAAATTATATCCAATGTTAACAAAAGTAACTTGGCTGCTTTAAAAAAAAAGCCAGGGCAAACATAGTATATGGGGGGGGGGAGGCTTGTTTAATTAGAACAGTATATAAAATCAGGCCATCTGAAAATAAATACAGAACAGCTTGTTCTTACTCCCCAGCACTAGTATTTCAGGAATCAAAAGCTAAGCTGCTGGTTATAGTTTTATTTTTGCTTTAGCAATCAAGCCTTCACCGTCATTTTTAATATGTGCCTTTAAGTGCATGCATGAACATAAATGTGGCCTTTCAGTAATGCATGTGCTTCATGATATTTGGTGGTGCAAGCATCCTCTTGTCAGGAACGATGCTTGTAGCAGCTTCTCGATCAGTCTAAATGTACCTCCTACCAATATCCAACTCTGCAATTGTCTGAAAGGAAAGAAGCCACAGTGGCCATGGTCCAAATAGTTTGAGGACGGGTTGCCCTCTGAAATGCAGGTGTACCTTTGTTCTTCCTATTCTCTCCCAAAATATGCAAGCATGGAGGAAAGAGGAAGATTCGACAAGAGTATACTTGGGGAGGAAAGCACTTTTTATTAATTTTACGAAGCAGAACATTTTCGTAGAGTGATAACAATCAAGGCCACAATCATAGACGTTCCCAGCAGAGCAGCAATCACTATGGCACCGATAGCTCCAGGACCCAGAGCCTCTGTAGATGAGATGAAAGAGAACAGAAGAGCACTTGGATTTGGCACATACAGCATACAATGCAATAATAAACTAGTTAAAAATTAAATACACTCAAAGGCCAAAATAATTAATTTAGTAGATTATGCCTAAAACCACAGTTGCAGGAGAATACAATACCGCTGCAACTGTTCAACTATATCGACTCTATAATGATTCTACCATATTTGCTAAATGAGTGGCTGATACCTACATTTAAGGTTGGAGGGGTGAAAAGTTATGGCTCTTCCCCTTCATTTTTATATTGCTTAAAGACTACAGTAGTGGGAATAGAAAGCTCCAGGCCAGTATGTTGCATTCCCAGTCCTGGGTCACCACCAAGGTGAACCTTGTTAGAGCTAAAAAGCTACCGGTAAGCAGCTGCTGTCCAAGATAGGGAATCATTGCTCCCTCTGTAAAGGATGCCCATGATACATATTAAAAAAGAGTATGATCACATGGTTATGCCCTTTTGATCCCCTCTGCAGACAACCCTGATCAACATGGGAAGGCCAATACTTTAAAATAGACCATAAAGTTGAAAGGATATTGCAGAAGATTGCAATAGCAAGCCACTTCATCATGCCAAGGTTAACTGCTAATATCTAGGTATTTAAATATTTAAAAATATATATGTTATACTCCAACTGAAGTTGTAATATGTTGCCTTCTAATTCCCTGAATTCAGATTGGCAAAATTTAACCAGACTAAATTTTGCAGTTTTAAACTAGAGATGAAATAACATAAAATTGATATATAGTTGATACATGAAAAATAAAGATAATTGGATAACCTTTTGTGTATGTGTGTTTAAAGCTGAACCAGTGAGTCATAGCAAGAGTAGAGTTGAAGTCCCTGAGTGGAGCCAGATTATGATCTGACTGGCACAAGCCTAGCTTCTATTAAATGTGATAGCTTCCTGTTTTCAATTTCTCATGGCTACTTATTATGATTAAAACTACATTTTGAAGTATGACAATGCACTTTTAAAAACAAGTCAAAATAGACGACTATTCTATTTTCATTGAAACATAGTGGGATGTTAAGAATAACCTGAATCACTTCTAAAGAATTTACTCCTGGAAAATTAACAACTGACCACTAAAAAGCCTGGTCTAGAGGAGGCACAGCATGGTCTGAACAAGATACCTCTCTTGTTCTTCAAAACATTCTATTCCCAAATCTCTTGTGTTTTGCACATGACGTCTAAGATAGCAGGTTCACATTTGCCATAAGCAGCAGTCCTTGCTGATGGGAAGGACACACAACCAATCAATTTGGGTATCATCTGGCCAGAATTCCACTAGCAGAGCTAAAGTCCAGCTTTACCTCGGGTCTGGTCCCATTGTCCTATGCGAGCTAGGATGTCTCAAGACTAGTTGCAAACAAACATATTGCTTCCTGCATCCCATCAATTAGAAGTTACAGAAATGCCTGGAAAGGGTTTGCTCCCTTTAACTCACCCCCTTAAACCAGGGGGCCCCAACCTCCGGTCTATGGACTGGCACTGGTCTGCGGCATGCCAGAAACTGGGTTGTGCGAACAAGTGAAGCCCCATTTGTAGGATGCAGGTAGCACATGAAGCCACACCCCCTCTGCTCTGCGGAAAAATCTCTCCATGGAACCGGTCCCTGATACCCAAAAGGTTGGGGCCCACTGCCTTAAACCATAGTAAACTTAATTGTAATAGAGGAAGAAAAATGATCCTAAAAGATCCCATTAGATTGATATAGCCAGCCAGGTCTCTTTATGTATTGTGGCCAACCAGTGGAAAAGAAAAGTGCTATATTATATTCAGGACCCACTCAAAAATAACACATGGTTTCATTCTTTCCTTGACGGGCATGTAGCCCGAGGGGGATCGGTTAAGTTCTGCCACCCTTCATTATAAGGCCTGACAAGATGTCACTAGGACCCTCCCAATAATCAGGCTCGCTGCCAAGCACGGATACCATTGTCATTATCCAGCTGGTGGTGGAGATGGGTTGTGTCTTCTAGTTCATAATCAGATGTGTATGATGGGAATCCTGTAGAATCTGAGAAGCGGGCAGGAGGGGTGGTTTCTAAATCTCCTCCGCCTGATGGCAGCTCTGGTGGATCATTCCACAATGTGGGGATAGGTCCTTGTGAGTATTCTGCTGGGGAAAAAAATATACAAGCCATTTAGTCGTTTGGCAATCCAGAGCAGGCCAAAACCTGTGCTAAAAAGTGCCAGTACAGCTGAAGGTAAACAAACAGAGAAAGCGGAAAGGAAGTTTTTCTGAATTTCTCCAAGGGAATAAGGTCTTCTCTAAAAGAAAACTTTCTTAAGGTGTTTCCTTTAGCAGCCCTAGTAGCACAGCGGCAGAAAAAGGCCCATGGGAGGACTCACTTGATGAGGCTTTCACTGGATTAAAAAAAAAAGCCAGAAAATTTGCTGTCTGTCAGTCTTAAGCCACAATCAGTAGTGTTTTACCTCAAAAACATCTTCCAACACGAACTGCTGCAAAAAATAGAGAGCTCTGCCCTCTGCTGGTTAAAGGCTGTAAGTAACTCAGCAGCTGGTGTGCAGATAATTTTTTTCATAGGCAAGAAGACTAGATAAGGGAGGGAAGGAGAGAGAGAGAGAGAGAGAGATTTGAAGGGAAAACATAGCTGATGATAGTCTGCTTGAAATGGATTTTTGAACAATCCGATTACATTTTCTAGAATTTTTATGTCCTTTAAATTTCCATATATTTTGTTTTTATCTGAATTTTATATCACATGTGGACTATTTCAGGAAATTAGAATTAGCAAACAAATATATTTATGTTTCATAATTAAATAGTAATCTATGTAATAAATAATACCTTGCAACTTTATAAAATAAATCTTTGTTAACTGGAAAGCAATAATAAAAAGTATCACATTTTAAACCCTTCTTTAAAAGGGGAATGATAATTTCTTAACTTTGTATAGTGATCAGCGGAATGGGACCAAATTCTAGGTTTTCTTCTTTGATTCATCTTGGTATCAGAAGCAGAGGAGTTAATTCTGGTCATTATTCTGTTTTGCATGCACAAGCTGCCCCAATGTGGACTTTCTCAAATTTGCTTGTCAGCCTCAAAAGGCATGCAACCAGAGTAGTTTTTAAAATCCACAGCTGCATTTGGTTAAAATTTTAGATAGCATGTGGAAGGCAACTAAGGATATACAGTATAAACTGGAAACTATCAAATGTATATGTCAGATCAGATTGAGGCATCTGATTCAAATAATTTTGAAAATATCTTCCCCATCCCAACAAAGGCCAATAAAAATAGGCATCATATTAAAGAAATACTTTTCAATTTTTTAATTACTTCCTGTAATTAATAACAAATTTGAGCATAATTCTTATAATGGAATGATTGAGAACACCTAAAAAGAGGCCTGTAAACTGAAATTTTAAAACAAATATACGGTATATAAAAACTAAAAAACATTGTGGCTCTGGGTATGTATCATTTGTTGCCAGAGTGTGTCAGCTTTTCACACAGAGTGCTAGACATTCTACTGACTGTCCTCCTGAGGTGGCTTATCTGAGTTTCTAAGAAAACACATCAAATAGCCACATAAGGTTTTGCATAGCTTCATGACAAGTAATAACTGACATAATAATACTAATACTTAGACTTATATACCGCTTCACAGTGCTTTTCAGCACTCTCTAAGTGGTTTACAGAATCAGTATATTACCCCCAACAATCTGGGTCCTCACTTTACCGACCTCGGAAGGATGGAAGTCTTGAACCTGGTGAGATTCAATCTCCTAAACTGCTGAACAAGTCAGCAGAGATAATCTGCAGTACTGCATTTAACCACTGCGCCACCGCAGCTCCTACATGGTAGGTAAAATGCATATGCCTACTTACAAATGAAATGGGATGTATATGCTGGAAAAAGGTATTTAAGTAACAATGCAATCATTGCACTGGGAAGATAGGGTAATAGAGCTCTGTAGAGAAGCAGAATCAATGGGCAAAATGCTATTTGCAGCATTGAATGCTTCTGGGAATAATATATTATAGTGACTTTCAACTGGTCCTCACACTAATGAGCACTGCAGCATCCTCCTCATCATGTGATCAAAATTCAAGTGGTTAGCAACTGGAATGTGGCCATTAGCTGAGGACTACTTCTATTTTGAGGCTAAACGTTTTTATTGTGTTTTCCATCATAAAGACAAAAGGCAATGCTTGTATTAGCCCTTCCTGCTGAGAACTGAAATCAAACATTTTGGAGGTTATCAGGCTGGGGACAGTTGGCAAAAGGGAAAGCAACATTTTCAGGAATGGCCATCGTAGCTAACAACTTCAATCTTAGTTCAGGCATCTGCAGTGCGAATTAATTTTCACTGCAGGGTTTCTGAGCACAAACCCTTATTTCCGGTTAATGACCTGCAGTGTTTCTTTCTAGACTGGCTGTACTAATCATGTCTGATCTTTGCCTTCTTGGAGAACTCAAATGAAACCAAAGAGATGGTGACACAAATTTCTAATGATATGTCCAGTTCTTGTTCAATGCTGTTTCAATTCTCCAAAGAACTTAAGAAATCTGATGTATCTCCATGCAAAAGCTCATGGAGCTTTGTCCCCATAGCTTTTGATTTGTTATATTAAGGTAAAGGTAAAGGTTCCCCTTGCACATAGGTGCTAGTCGTTCCCGACTCTAGGGGGCGGTGCTCAACTCAATTTCAAAGCCGAAGAGCCAATGTTGTCCGAAGACTTCTCCGGCATGTGGTTGGCATGACTAAACGGCCAAAGGCTCACGAAACACTTTTACCTTTCCACCAAATGTGGTCCCTATTTTTCTACTTGCATTTGCCATATTAGATATATAATAATATTTAGTTTGATTTGATTTGCCCTCTGAAAGCCTCTGTTTGGTGATAATGTACAATTTGAAAAAGTTCATTAGAAAAAAAATGCAAAGGAAAGTCAGCTTGGCCCACGGAGATGGCAAGCACCCGCACGGAGTACTTAATGAAACATCTACTCTTACATTCTCTCCGCCTCTTTGCAATGGGAGCTTGCCTTTGATACAGCAGTTCAACTGCCAATCAAGGCATGTGACAAAGTGCTGGAACTAGGGAAGACTGGGGGCAGAGTCTCCTCCCCCTTTGCAATTATGAAGTGAGGTTCCAAGAAAATTACGTTTTCTTTGATGCTGCAATTCATGTCCATCCCCCCCCCCCAAAGCTTCCCTGGAGAAACTGAAAAGCCATTTGTGTTTATATGTGGGTAGACCCAGAAGGCAGGAATCAAAGCTCATTTTGTTAGGCAGCTTGAAACAGAGGTCCTAGGAAGAACTGGAGACATTCTACAGGGCCCTGCTGAAGCATTGGAAATATCACACCCAGCTGTAAACTGGAACCACCCTTCAGAACTACCTAATCATGTAAAAAAACCTGTGTAAAAATAAGGCCTGGACCAAAGGACTGCAGTAGCAAGCAGCCAAGGAGCATCAACAAAGGAGGAACACATTTGTGTGGGGGTGCGCATTTATATAGATAAACCGATCCTTCCATAGGATTACAGTAGAATTGCACCCAACAAGAGGAAGGAAGGGAAGGGAAGGGAAGGGAAGGGAAGGGAAGGGAAGGAGGTAGAAAGGAGGAAAGTAGAGAAAATG
>JANHFQ010001125.1:44730-58297 GCA_032468035.1 Aparallactus werneri
TTACCTTCCCACCAAAGGTGGCCCCTATTTTTCTACTTGCATTTTTACATGCTTTCAAACTGCTAGGTTGGCAGAAGAGCCAGTTGGTAAATGCATCCTAATTATATTACTATATTCAAATGCTGCATGAACAAACTAAAACAGAAAAACTAGACATATTAATTTATTCCCCTACAAATAGAAAGGACTTAAACTTGGTCGAAAGACTAGCAGTAAATGTAAAGGCTGTCAGCTAGTTAAAAAGCATTCTGAATGAAGGCAATGACAGGCTATGCCCATATTGTTGCAAAGAAAATTCATGATTATTTTCCTCTATTGGGAGTTGAGAGTGAATCAAGGTGTCTTTTCCTTAGCAGAAACAAACAAACAAAAAACTTTCTTCGTGAGCTTCTTCTAAATTTTATTCATCCTCATTCGTTTTTTTCATCTTGCTGGTCTCCAGTTTTTAGAAACTGCCTGGGCAAGTCTTTGCAGTTTTCTTGGCAAGGTTTTTCAGAAGTGATTTACCATTGCCTCCTTCCAAACGCTGAGAAAAAATGATTGGCCCAAGTTATGCAACTAGGTTTATGCCTAAAATGGGACTAAATTCAGTCTCATGGTTTCTAGCCCGATACCTTAACTACTACATCAAATTGGCTCCCATTTATTATCATACCATTATCAAATATTTAAGAAACATTTTGCAAGCAACTTCGTTTTGTTTTTTTTAATGTCATAATTTTAAAGAAATGAGTTTTTTGTGTATTTATTTTCTTATGTGAAAAACAGAGATTAGTCTTCTTTGCCGTTCAATGGGAAACTCTCCAACTTTTAAGAGTTCTAAAAATAGCGAGACAAATGTACAATGCTGAATAAAAAAACTGAGAAACTTAACACCTGCTGAGCTTTGAATCTAAATGACAGAAAAAAGATACATCACTTAATATATATTTACTATGATATTCTGAATCATCTTCCACTTCCATATTCTGCTTCCACTTGTACTTGTAATTGAAATAAATTTATTTCCAGAAATATCTGCACAGCGTAAATTTTTTGCACTGGACGGAGAACCTTGAAATCAGAGTCTGCATCAAAATTCTTCTCTAGTACACAAGAAGCGGCAAGTGGTCAGTGGTACAATGCATATTCTTTTATTTGAAGATTCCAGGTGTGATTCCCACCAAATAATCCAAGTAAAGAAATCTTAAACATCAGTGCAAGAACATATTTTTGTCTGAAATCTCTGAGAACTACGTACTTCAAATGGGAGAAAAACAAGGGACAGAGTGAGCACTAAAAGAGACCCTATTATTTATCTGAACATGAGTATTCATTTCGCTTGGAGGAATATTTTATATATCCTCAATGCTTTCAGAAGTTGTATTGGTTCATGGTTAAGATCTGAATGTATATTCTATTTTGCATTTATTTTCCAGGAACCCCATACACGCTGCCATACTTTTATAGTAATATCTGTTTCTATAAATTTTTATAATACTGAATCTCACTGATATTTGAATTATAATTTCATAGCATTGTGCAAATTGGAGAAATTAACCCATCCACAAATCAGTTCTGCAATCTATTATTCAAACTAAACATCCTGTAATACATCTGCCATCATAAATTCATAATTCTTTCCGCTAACCACATGGCGATAAAACTCCCCAGAATGTCAGCGAAAGTTACATGTGGCTCATACAATTTTTTTGTTTCTTCAAACGCTATCACTCTCATCTTCACACATACAGAATTAAAATGGAATAATTCCCAGTGTAAAATCATAGCCCAAACCATGTCGTGTTTATGATGACTTTTTCTGAACACACTCAAGTTAACTGTATCAATAAAAATGTAAGTTCCAGCCTCTTCATCAAGGGTTTAAAGCTGAATTATGTTTCAGCTGACCAAACTGAAACTAATTACACAACCTTACTGTCATAAACATGTAAATTTTAATCTCATACAAGTTTTTATAACTATACCATGTTAGTTATCCATATATTGCCTTTATGGAAAACAAATTTAGAATTCTGAGAATGCAGAGATAAAGGGAAAGGGGAAAATGCTATTTGAATTATAATGTTGGCCACAAAGAAGTTCAACTTACCAGTTTTTACAAAAGAGATCAGGACTCCAGACAGTGTCAGTAGGATGAGGTGAAATGTCTTGGTATGGGGCATTGCCTCTTCAAAAAGGGAGATGCTTCTGGGAATGCTTCAACTCTCTAAATTCTTAATCAGGAATCAATTTTCTGAAGCTAAATCAAGACCTTGTCCAGTCAGTTCTCAAATCTCTACACATGTAGAAATATACATAAGCAGAACAGCAAATACTCTACAGCCTCATTTACGCATGCAGTCCGGCTGATTAACGGATTTAAGCCAGAAGGCAGTTCCACCTTCTAACAATTTTGTCTTATTTCTCCACCCCCAAGTTCTACAGTTGGCCCTTGGAAATTCAATCCTCCCCCAACAGAGCAAGGCATACATTAATTGGCAGTTAACTGCAAAACCCCAAAGGCTGTACTAGGCTTCCAATAACTGGACTACATTTTAAGTTTAGGATAGCAATGAATAACCCTATTCATTAGACAGTTCTATACTTAAAATAGACATGTGTTTGCATAAGGTGTGAGAGTGCAAAACAGAAGGATGCCAATCACATAATGTTTAAAGTAACAGATGTTAAAAGTTTCTGAATTCAACGTTATCTACCAATTCTTGAGTTTAAAATATATCCCAAGTATCAGATCCATGTTTATTAACCATTCTCCAATTTAAATTCCGGACATTTTGTGAAAGATCTTTTCCTGTTTGCTAAGGGATGACTGAATTTCTTTAACCTGAAAGAATCATATACATGATGAGGGATATTTGAATCTTCCAGAAATGTTCAATGCCTTGAAAAGCCTGAATCCTTATGTTCAAATATATATCATAAAGTATTTTTGAATAAATTAGAGGTAGAAGTCAATTTTTCATTAGGAAGAAAATCGTTCCAGCATACTTATTATGAGCACTTAGAAACTCAGCTAAAATCAGTTAGGCACTTGAAATTATTTGCAGCAATTTTACATTCAAACTGCAGTGAATAACTTTTGTTTAGCTCAATTTACTGGGAAAAGTATGCATTGTTCAAATAACTTAGTTTCATTCCAGTAAGCTTTTATTTTTGATAAAAGTGTGAAAAAGTGTGAAAAAATATTTTAAGAACCAATACTTGATCTAACTTCAGTTTATAGGATTAGTTTTGAAAAGTGATTGTTGTAAATTAGAGGCAAAATGGTAGTTTTTAAAAAAATGTTTCATTTTCTATTTATTCCTATTAAAGACCAATGGTTTTGTTTTATAAGAGTTCCATTTGAGTTTTTCTAGGCATTTTACTTGTATTATTAAATTATATTTCCCTTGCAAATTTTGCATGTCAGCCCCAGTTCAATAGCCAAACTACGACACTGTACTAATAGTCAAATGATAAAATTACTATTTGAATTACCTTCAAATGAATTTAAATTACTTCTTGTTGAATCATAATTTATATCAGCATGTATATAAAAGCTTGGTAATTTTGCAAGGAAAAACTTCACTGTTTCTGTAGTCACTCTGAAAAACCAAGGCTAAGATCCTTTCTGCCACTTGGGTCACTCAAATTGTTTTGATTCAAATTATTTGTATGTGAAACTGCAACTTTTCCATTTCATATATAAAACTACTGTTTCAAGCATTCTGGAATTGCTTTAGATTTGAAACATTTCCAAAATCCTCAAAACACTCTGTTATGAACTCACAAAGTTTCAGTCAAAAATTTTCCACATCTCTAACTGCCATATTTGTTCCCTTGACAAATATTCCCTTTTATTCACACCTGACCTTCCATAAGTGGAAAAATGTGAAAAGATGTTTATTACTTGGCACCACAGAGATAGACAACAGTTGGCCTAGCATAGGCTGCCACTGCTGTATGTTAGTTTGGTGAACTGATATTTAAAAAGGTAATATATAAACTTATTTGGTACAAAGTGGCTTATAAAATACAAAAACATGTAAAGAAATAAATAGTAGCAGCAAAAATCATAGCACATCCTACCATGCCATCATCTGAACATCTGTGATCTGGAGCATTATTCCTTTTTTCAGCAAGATAATACTTCTGAAATGAGTTGCATTTAAACTAGTTAAATGATCCAGCACCATTGAACATTGTAAATTGAAATACTACTTAACAGTTGTATCACACTTCCCAGGATTATTATTCTAGAGGGTTTCAGTTCAAAACTCAGTTTGTACCTGTTAAGGGAGAAAGCCGCCTGTGTGATGATCATTATGTTAAGGTAATTAATTGGCATTTGGATAATTGTAACGATCAGTATTAATTCTGCAAAGAATTGACTTTAAACATTAAAATCTGTCCAAACTAAAATTCAAAAAGCTTCTAATAAATCACAGCTTATGACAGTCATATCCTTTACAGAACAGAGTTCAAATAGCAAAAATCCATTTTTTACCAGAATTTTGAGATCGTAAGTACAAATGGTGGCTCAAAGAAAATAGATAATTATTAAATTAATATCATTTAATCTAATCCTACTTATTTTACATCTTTTAAATGTACTATATTTTTATGACCTATTTTAGCCTATTTTACTTGCTCAGTATTGAATGTTATATGTCTATATCAGGGATGTCAAATTCGCGTTGCCATGGTGGAGTCATGTGATGTATTGGGACTTTTCTCCCTTTTGCTAAACTGGGCAGGGGCAGGGGTGGGGCCAGCACGTGACGCATCTACCCCACGGGCCATGAATTTGACACCCTAGTCTATCTGTTTATAGGTGCTTCTGACATGAATAAAGAAAATTATTTACTGGACTCCATAGGTTCATATAGTGGAATGTTTTGCATAGATAAGTATTAGTCTATTCTGTCTAATTTAAGTCTGAGATCTTTGTCAATAGACTGCAAATCAGTCAGGTTCTATTTAGAGATCTCAATCTGTCATCCGTCTTTCCATAAATTACAAGATTATACAAAGGCTATTATTATCAGTATAGTAGCAGTAGTAGTAGTTGTAGTAGTAGTAGTAGTAGCAGCAGTAGTATTCAAATAAGGCAGTTGTTTCCTGAGCTTCAATTTTTACCCATGCCAGTTTTTACTAAAATTAATTCAATTTAGAACTGGCTTCTTTTTCAGAATTGTCTGTATACACGTTCTTGGATTAGCAAACTGATCTAAGATAAGGACTGCATCCCTATTTACATAATTTATTTACATCTCACTTTTAAAAAATTAAGACTTGCGCGAAGACAGCAATTCAAAACACTTATTTGGAAGTAAGTCTAATAAAATTTAATAGGACTTACTTTTGAGATGGAGATGCACAGAACTGTGCTATAGGGCTGTATAAAAATATTCTGTTACAGTAATTTAGAGAAAGGGAATTGGAAATTCTAAAATGTTTATACAAAATTTGAAACATAATCTGTTTCCTTAACTCATCCCAAAACAACTATTGAAATCTATTACAAAAACTAAATGTTAAGGAGTGTAGACTTAAGTGTTAAGTCTACATTCAAGAGTCACATAAAATCACCTGTGTTCCCAAAAGAGAGCATATTTTACAAGGAGATAAAGAGAGCTATTTTTAAAAAAAAAAACCCACTGTTGATACAGTACTTGCTGTTTTGATCACACTGGGCTTATTAAAGCCTCTATTCTAGATGTTTACAACTGTAAAAGGAACTGCCCAGACTAGGTCTCTTGCATAAACAAAACAAGAGTGTGAATAAGTGAATGTCTTCAAATGGAAAAAAGTGAAGAGTGAATCTTTGTCAAACATTTGCAGCCTTGATGTTTATTTCCACCTCTAAAATTATCAAGTAGAAAAACCAGCAACATTCCTCTAGGATTACAAAATAAAGCAACTGCTGTCTCTCCAGCTCCTGTGTACTTGCTTGTCAATTAAGCAAATGGGTATTTGTAGTACTTCAAGGCTGAGTTTAGCACCACAAAAGATTGCCAAAACTGGCTTTGACAAAAGCAAACAATATGTGCAATAATACAACCAGGTTTTATTTTTTTTAAACTTCTTGTTCCCCCCCCATCTCTTATTATGTAGAGTTCAGAGGGAATTTAAAGATCTGTTGTAAACATAACTACCCCCTCTCCCTGCTTCATAACTGTACAAAGTAAAGGAGAGAAGGAGAGCAGATTCGTGACAGGTTTCTCTGTGCTAGTAGATGCAAAACTATTTACAAGTTTACAACCATCTCTATACAGTTATTGTACAAATTGGCATTTGAAAGGTGAGGAAGGGAGAGGAAAATCAATTGAAATAAAAATTAAAGCAACTTCGGTTGTTTTCTTCAGGTGATGTGGAAAAAAAATCTTCACACAGCACCTTCACTGTGCAAGTGGGAGATTGGGGTGGGGGACAAGGGTGGAGGTACCTAAGTGCACTGAATTCTGGAATAAAACTGGGATAAGTTGGATGGTATAAATATAGGCATCGTGAAAGTAATGGCAGAGTGTACTATGTAACAAAAACCAGCACACTGCATTTTATTCATTTGATCTTTTTTTTACAAACATAGACACTGCCAATGCTCAAATTCCTTGTGTCATTTATTTTTCTTTGAAGACGACATCTCCTGTTCCTTGGCATAATGCTGCTGCAGAACTTACAAAATCCTGAATCGCCACCGTATGTAACCAGATGAAAATCTGGCTACATTTCATGCTCCAAAGGTAGTGTCAAATTCTCATACAAAGCCAACTGATGAACATACATATGGTAAAGATCCTATGTGCCTCTGAAACGAGACAAATTCCCAGCAGAAGGGTCCAAAATAACTGGCCCAATCACAATGGAGGAAAGAGAATTACAGGAGAAATTCAGCCTGAAGTGCCTCCTCCCACAACTTGAGTCCCCAATTGTTCAAGAAGGCTGGATGCACCGAAGCCTGAAGTCAAGTAGCGCTGACACCACCGCTTAATGAAGACAGACTTGAGCTTCCCCAAATGCAATGTGCTGAAGATAGGCTGACAGGGATGTGCAATGCCAGACCAATCCAAACTAAACGCTGTCCACCACAAAATTTTTCTGCTGTTGGCAGTTTTACAGTTAAATTATGAATGCACCTCCTGAAACTGGAAGGCATGGAAGTCAGTATCTGCATGGCATTTTGGTTCTGCATGACATCTGTTAACCATGAGCTCTCCACCATGATTGCACGGGCTTATTGTTGTGAAAGTAATGACAGAAGGAAAGGAAGCTACCATATGTAGACTTCCAGATGGCTTTCCAAATAGCTTGGGAGAAAAAAAAATCACTCACAGTGCTTTGAATTCAACCACTTGAATAAATCTTCTTTTTCTGTCTACCCAGTACAAAAACCAAAGTCCAAAATAAATGAAGGTGGCTGTGCAATCCTGGGCAGAAAGCATCTGTTGAAGCTAAAAACAGTAGCCTGAGATGATTGATTCTGTGATCCATTTGCAAGGCAAAGATGACAGCAGTAAAGAGAAAAGACACTGTCCGGCAGTGGAGAATCCATGGTTAACAGACACTGGAAAAGCCAGGTGAGTGGTATTTACTCAGTAGTCATCCAAAGTCTCTATTTCTCCCATATTGAGCCGTTCTGATGAAGCATTGACTGAGAAACCTGAGAAAGACAGATCCAAGTTATCAGTTCACAGATGAATTATATTTCGTAGTTGCCAATTTACATGTAATTAAACAACCATACAAAAGTAGTTAAGAAAAAAAACTTTCTATCAGTTCAGTACTTTTAAAACATTGATTCATATAATAAAAGTATTATTAAAGAATTCTCTTGATAATCACATATTTTGTAAAAAAAAATACATACCCACTATCTACTGTTTCTTAGGAATCTAACATTATCAACATAATGGAGTATATTAAGTTTAAATGCAGAGATATATGTACATAAAACTTTAGCATCTGTTTTCTTGCATACATCTGATTGCAGAAGTAATAAAATAATCTGTGGACCAAACTCTGGGGACTAAAAGGGTGTTGACTGATAAATAAAACTGCAATCCCAAGAGGAGAAAAAATAGTTATCACCAATTCTTCTATCTTAGTTTCTATGTTCTCTGTGGGACTCCATTTATTTAACATTCCATATTAATATTTCTGGTTTATTCCAGAAAAATGTGCAAGAGAGAAATGGTGTTACGTTGCGAGAGCCAGTCTGATGTGATGAAGGCTTCAGGCTAGAAACTGGGAAATCATGGGTTCTGGTCCTGCCTTAGGCACAAAGACACCTCGATAATTTTAGGCCAGTTGCTCTCCCTCAGCTCTAGGAAGGAGAAAGCAGAAAACTACTTCCAAAAAGCTTTGCCAAGAAAACTGCAGGGATTAGTCTAGGCAACTGTCAGAAGTTAAGGCTGACTTGAAGGCACACCAATGTTACAAACTAATTCTAATTTGAAGGTACTAAAAACTCACCTAACAAGCTTGGATCTGCACGAACCATTTTTTGTTTCTTCTTCTTTTTGCCACTCTGCACTGCTTCAAAACTGGACTGCTGATTGTTGCTCTGATTAGTTTGAAAGACTGTATGCAAAGAACTATGGTTCATTCCCCAAACAGAATCCTGGAAATAAAGGGCATATTTTAAGCTACAGTTCAGCTTTGTGTACTAGCCTAAGAAGAATTCCCCCTATTGTAGGAATGTATCAGACAATACATTCATATACCTGATATTTTCCATATGACCATGGTTTATTCCATGTACTTTTTATCTACATACAGTTTTAAGAAAAGCTTCAAGATGAATAGTTTCTATATTAATACATCCATACTCAAACATGCTCTCCTTTTTAGGAACAATTCCACATCTATCCGATGCATTTTTCCTCTGCCCGAGTGATATCTACTTCTGACTTGGAAATATTTCCCCAAAACAGAAATGTGAACCTGCTGTTGCCGTTGTTGGTTGGATTTTTGTTTGGCACGGCGCTCAAGAAACTGCTTGGCAAATTCCTTGGCTTCAGGGGTGTCTCCAAGATAAGCTCTGATGTAATCATGAACCTCATAAGGAGATTCCACTTCTTTCAGGAAAGAAACAAATGTGGGAACTAGAACAAGAAGAGAGATTCAATTGTGAGAACTCTGTAAAGAATGTTAAGTAATGCAATGCAATGGACAAGAGCCTTCCAGTATCAACTATTTGATAAATTTCTTTTTAAAATTTTTATGTAAAATAAAATTATTTCTGCTTGAGTTGTCACTGAACTACTTGCTAATGAAAACAACAAGCAGGCTACTCCTACTTCATTTAATTTTTCAGCAATGCAGTAAGTCTGATGCTAAGGTCTATGTTTCAAAAGTATAAGTGGTATCATGCAACACAATTTATATATCCACTCTTCAAGAATATTGGGCAATGAATATTAGATCTTCTATAGTTTTCTCATATTTATTTGTACTACAAAACAGTATCGTGGATTTAGAATGCAACAAGGATACAATTTCTTGTAATATGTGGTAGCATGCATGGTATATATTGTAAGATGCTTGTACCTTTTACTACTGCTTACCATCCAAGTTGTTAGCTGTGTTGAGAGCATGAAGCATTTGTTCACACCACTGAGTGAATCCATCCTGAGGTTTATTAACTCCCTGAAACAATTTCAGTAACTTTTCTTCTTCTTCTACCTTCTTATTATGCCTACTTGTAACACCTATAGATTTACTGGGACAAAGAAAAACACGATCACTGCAGGGTATGAGGAAGAGATGTAGATTGACAGGAACAATCTAGGAAGTATGGAAGTCTAGAAACCTGAAAACTCCAGCAATCTGTCAATTATATTAAAAAATCATAGGGGTGCACAATGTAGTATAATCTTAATAGATGCAGCCAGCTGGACTCACTATCTATCCATTTGCTCCTACTCATACTTACTTGGCTCCATACTGGGCTGGACTATCCTTCCTCCCTGTTCAATGACTACCTTCCATCTTTCTATCCTGAAAAACACATGTCACAGGGAGGTGGTCACAGCAGACGTCTTGCCCTGTGTGCATTTTTCTGGATATTTCTGGACCTAACATATATGCTAGAGTAGGTTGTAAGCCACCTAAAGTTCAGTATTAAGATGGGTGGCTATATAATGTTGCAGGCAGGCAGGCAGGTAGTGTCATGCTAGAAACCAGGAAAATGTGAATTCTAGTCCCATCTTAGCCATGAAGGCCATGAGGAAGGCATTGGATCAGTACTCTCACTTAGCCCAAATCACCTGATAGGGTTGGTTGTTGTGGGGAAAATAGGAAGAGGAAGGAGTATAAGGAATGTTCTCTGCCTTGGAGTTATCTATAAACATAATACAGGTAGAATAAATAAATCATTTTTTAAAAGCCAGACTTAGCTTTTAAGAGAAAGCTGGATAGCCCGTTGCATGTAATGGCCTTTTACCCTGCCTAATACTTTTACCAGTTATTTATACCAGCTAACCTGAAATATGATGAAATAAGCAATCTTGGTTGTGCTGTGGTTTGATAGAGAACTTTAACCCACTGAAGCGTTTATAAGAAATGCCGCAGGCTTTGGCATTGTCTAATAGAAGAAAGAAAAATTCAACCACACACATTCTTACCTGATGCTAGCATTGTTCTTGTTTTTATTAGTTGCATTACGAGGGCCCACTTCTTTGATTGCATCATCCCAGAATCCCATGTTTGAATTTTTTGTATCAGCATTACTCCAAATACTACTGACAAGGTCTGATGCCCACTGGCTGTTAGGATTTGTGCTTAGAGAGCCCCATACTGAACTGCCAATGCTGGTATGCCGATTTGAATGCTGCTGGGGGACAAAAAGGATGAAGTATTTAAATCTGCCTTGATTTAAATAAGAAATTATAAACATAAAAATTTAGGAGCTACTTACTGTAGTGCTGCGGGCTCTGCTCTGCTGCTGCTGCTGTTGCTGCTGCTGCTGTTGTTGTTGTTGTTGTTGTTGCTGCTGCTGGTGTTGCTGCTTCTGCATCTGCCTTGCCTCTTCCTGCTGTATCTCCAAGAGAGATTTTGTAGTGGCAGCAGACTTGGCAACATTTCCCCAACCAGACAGCTTCTGTTGCTGCTGCTGGTGCTGCTGCTGGAGAGCTTTCATTAATTCACGCTGTTGACGCCTTTGCTAGAAGATAGTAAGTGCAAAACTTGATTGCAAAACATCACAGGGATGCCCTCTAGTAGCCACCACTCATATTAGCAAGCAATAGTGGATTTTTCAGAAGCAGAAAAGAATAGGTAGAATCATGTAATGTCTTTCCCAATGCACATCCTAGGCTTAAAGAAGCAAACTCCAAAGTTCTCGCTCAACAACTACCAAAAACTATTTATTGTTTTGAAACTATAACATTTACCTCTTCTCGAAGTTGTTTCTCTCTCTCTTCTTCAAGCTTTTGGATTTCTGCTAATGATAATGTTGTCTGTGATTGACAAGCTCTTGAACTGGATTGCTGACCCCATGTTGAAGAAGAAGGGAGCTAGGAATAAATGTACACAGAAAACGCCAGTTAGATACTCCTAACGGAGACAAGAATACATCAAAAATGAGATGAATAAAGAAAGAATAATAACAAGACTACAGGTATTAACTTAACCACAATTTGATTACTGTTCTCTTTTATTGTAGAATTGCAATCTTTTTCGGTATGACACCCAAGCTGTAGCTCAATATAAATTTCATATTACTGACAAAGAGAAATAGTTTCTACAGCAGTAAGATTCAGACTAAAGGTTGAGGCAGAGAACTGTGAAAAATAAATGGCTGTTACTGAGCTTAAATATTGCAGGTAAAATAAGGGAAACCGGTAAAACAGTTGAAGAGCCGTTAATTCAGAAGAGGAAACCTGAAAAGATGCATTAACAAAAGTAAGACCATAGAAGTATTCATGAGCAGAGCCTTTGGGCTAACTTTTGATCTAGAATGATTAAATGTGAAGTAGTTTGCCATACAGGGCAGCCTTGAAAAACAGAAAAAAAAAGAACCAGTATAGTATAATGCATAAAAATGCAACGTTGCTTATTATACACAAATAACTTACGCCCAGTTGTTGAGTGACCATTTAAAGTTACAGTGGCATTAAATGAAGGGACTGATGACTGGTCTGCAAGGTTACAGCTGTTGCAGTGCCTCACCATCACATGATCATAATTAAAGCAATTAGCAGCCTGCACACACTTACAACTACAGGGATGCTTCAACACCCCCCCACCCCCCGAAGCATCTACCCATCCCCTTTATTTATATCCTTTTGACCCTCTGCACTCTGTGGTCCCTGCCCTGACCCTTCACAAGGCATCTGCTGGCTGCACAAGATTTTCTTCCCCAGGTTGTGCACCGTGGCTTCCTCATGAGACCTAGGGTAGATCAACTCACATGGTCAGTAGCTGCTTTGGGAAGGGGCAGGATGGATGCACCTCATCAGGTGCAGGACCAAACATCGAAGGTCAGTTGGCCTGGCCAGGGCCTTGGAGTACATGGCAAAGACAACTATGGCTGGGACTGGGGCACTTCCTGGGATGCTGAGGCTTTGGGCATATTGTTGTTAGCGCTTCTTGGGGTGAGACAGTTTTGCACTGCGCTGTTGAGTAGAGGCTGCTGAGGCTTCCAGGTGCAAGACAGGGTGCTGAGCAGCCAAAAGGGCAGAGATGGGGGGAGGGGACTACGCAGTTGGGAAGAATTGAAGGGGAAGCAACAGGAGAATCAAGGTTTGCGTACAATGAATAAAGATCAAACTGCCCATGAACTGGTGGAAGCAACAGAAAGACTAGATATAATGGACTACTCAAGCCAGCAAATTGAATACGAACAGGGAAAAAATATGGATCAGAACAATCAGCAAATGAAGCAAAAGCTCGATGAAGAGGAAGACCAGACAAATGGCAAGCAAAAGGAGCGGAAAGAACAGATGAATTGCCCACATCAACAAATAAATCAAGGACTGGAGCAAAAAATAGGACTGACAAACCAGCTGATAAAGGAAGAAAGACCGAAGAAAATAAAACAGACAAATCAACAATCGGAAAGACAGGAAGATACCTTTAATAAGGAGATTGGGACATGGGCAGACATCTGGGAGAATTGGCAGTATAAGAGTGTACTGGGAGAAATGGTTAGAATGAACAAGAAAGATATAGATGAAGATAAAGATGAGGAGTGAGGGAGGCGAATTAAAAAATGGATAAGAACTGCAGCACTACAGAGGATAAGAGATGATGGATAGAAAGAATTGCCCTTTAAATATTAAAGTAGTTTGATTGTGAGCTGAAAGAGGCAGAAATAAAATTAGATAGGGGAAATATTAGAATAATAAACTTTTATAGAATAAATAAAAAGAGATAGAAAGATTAGAAGTTTACAGGTGTTAGGCATCTTTTTTCTCTGTATGTTTAAACAATATAATGAAACTTATTTAAATTTGATAAATGTGATATTAGGTTTTTTCCCTTTTATGTATGTTTAAACAACATAATGAGGATTACTTAAGTTTGAAAGATTATAAATTTACAGATTTTAGGCATTTTGTTTTCTTACGTATGTTTAAAC
>JANHFQ010001125.1:65955-79225 GCA_032468035.1 Aparallactus werneri
AGGTGCCCTCCCTGGCCGCATACACAAGCCAGGAGGGGCACAGGTCCAATAAACACGTGGTGGAACTCAGCCTCCCCCATGAAATACATTCATGACTCAAGCACTGGGAAGCAATTACATTGAGATGCACATTCTTTATTGTAATTTGTTTGATTGCTGTGAGCTGCCCTTTATGGTTGAGAATTGGGTGATTTACAAGTTTAATAAATTATTATTATGAGCCTTTGTTTAGTGTTGAATAACAATCTCTATATATTTAAATGAAAATGGACTGTATTTACACATGCTTTTTCTTCATTTTGTGGCAACGATTTCCAAAGCAATAAACAGTGCATGTCTAAAAAACATTTACTTCATATTTCTGAATCCAGAATCCAGAAATAAAAAGAACATTTACAACAGCAAAAAATATAAGGATTTACTGGGGCCTGATATGTGTCTTGCCTTCTTCTTCTAAATGGATCAGAGACTGTAGCATAGGAACATACCAGAAATGTATATTTATAGGAGTTTGATCTGATGATAGGAGAAATGTCACAGGTTATCTACTTTGGCATGCCTGTGCTATAGAGCAGTGATGGCGCATCTTTTCAGCTCCGTGCCCAAACTGGAATGTGCATGCACGCACGCTGGAGTGCTGGAAGCCCGAAGACCAGCTGACCGGTGTGCATGTGTGTGCTGGACAGCTGGTCTTTGCACATGCTGGAGTACCACTAACCCAAAGAGAAGTTGGCCGGTGGGCATGCGTGCATCGGCTAGCTGGTCTTCGGGATTCCGGTGTGTACATGCGCATTGGCCAGCTGGTCTTCAGGTTTTTGGTGCTCTGGTGTACGTGAAGACCAGCTGGTTGGTGTGCATGCATGTGCCAGAAACCAGAAGATCAGCTGGTGATGGCGTCCGTGCCCACAGAGAGGGCTCTGTGTGCCGCCTCTGACACGTGTGCCATAGGTTCGCCATCACAGCTATAGAGAATGCAGATAAAAAATCTGAACTATTTCATCTTCAGTTGAAATCAAATGTGTTGGATCAATTACAGAGTTATAGATTTGAGTTTCAAAATTACTCAGATTTCAGGATCATAGGTATCTTTATGAAGAACATGGCAAACATAGATTGTTGAAAGTCTTAATGAAGTGCTGTTGCTTTTTTCAGGATTGGCAGGCTGACTGGAAGGCTGCCAAAAGAGTTAGCTGATGATGTTGTTGGGTCTGTATTAGACTGCTTCAGGTAATACTTTGCATTCAGTTTTTTTCAGAAATGAAATTTTATCCACAAAAATTGATTCAAGCAGAAGCATAGAAGTTAGATTCCAAAATGGAAATATATTTTTAAAAGCTCAACTCACAGTATCTAATTTAATGATTTGGTTTGATAACTACATATATAGATGTAAGAAAGAGTCTAAAATTTTAGTATTTCATCTAACAAAATGCTATCATAGAACTAGGAAATGTGCAAAATAAAGATGAATGGTGTCTCCAAATTTAGACTGGAAGAGTTAGGCTCCACGGGGTTAGCAAATTATGTTATAAAGAAAACAATTCTCCAAAATGCTGCCCATTTGATGCTTGAAAGTCTTCATTTCCCCTTTATCACAAAATGGTGTTTTGTTTTTATTATTAGCACAGACCAACAATTCATTGCTAGAAATGAGATACAGATTTCATCTTAAAATGCTCTGTAATTCTTGTTACCATTTTTTGTACCTCAAGAGCCGTGGTAGTGCAGTGAGTAGAGTGCTGCTCTTAGAGTGCAGCTGCCTGCAATTAACTGCAGTTTGAATCTCACCAGGCTTCAGGTTGACTCAGCCTTCCATCCTTTCGAGGTGGGTAAAATGAGAACCCAAAATGCTAGGGGCAATATATGCTGATTCTGTAAACCACTTAGAGAGGGCTGAAATATGCTCTGATAGGCGGTATATAAATATAGTGCTATTGCTATTGCTATTACTTCTCCACAGCCGCCCCGATCCAGGTCCAGCGGTAGGTCCCCTCCGCCGGCCGCATAGCCGCCCCATAATTCGGGGAAAACCTCTCCACTGGTCCAGGCTGGAAGGGGGAGGACTAGATGGAACAATCCCCCCTATGCAGCACACTGGTCGCCGATATATTACAGCTGATTGCCGAAACATACTGCATCAAGAGATGGCACAGCGGCCCTATCTCTGGCTCAACCTCCTCTGGCCGGTAACCGCCGCCTCAACAGAGGCTCTCGCCGCCTTGCCACATCACTGGGGACTCTCGGAGGAGGGGCAGCTGGAACAATCCCCCCCGCAGCACACTGGCTGCCGAACAACGCAGCCGACGGCCAACACGTCCAGCCGAAAAAATACCACGGTGGTCCGCTCCTCCGCTCTTCCAGAGCCCCAGCCGCTGCATCACCAAACTGCCAACCACGGCCGTCTTGGGGCCTCGAATGGGCCAGAGACTCTCGCTGCACCGCCGCCTCGTCGGAGACTCTCGGGGGGGGCAGATGGAACAATCCTCCCCGCAGCATGCAGGCCGCCAAGCACTGCAGCCGGCCACCATCCACGTCCTGCCAAAAATACCAGGCGGTCCGCTCCTCCGATCTTCCATGGCTAAAGCCACAAAACAATATAAAATATATAAAACAATGTATATTGTTTAAACATACATAAACCAAAAAAATGCCTAGTTCCTCATCTTTATCTTCATCTATGTCTTTCTTTTTCAAACAAAACACTTCTCTATTATATATAAACAAAATTAGTTCTAAGTATCATTCATATTGATCCAAATCACTCTAATAGTATTGGTAATCTCTTATCACATTTATTAATTTTAAGTAATTCTCATTTTTTAAATGCATTTAGGTGGTCCTCATTATATTATTTAAAGATGCATGGGCAAAAGATGCATATTTTGGCATCTTTTTTAAAATGCCAGTTTTTTGAGATGTAAAAAAATCAGATCAAAACAAATCACTTTTTCAGAATTTTTTCCACCTTTAATATAACATAAATTGTAAAATTCAATTGAAAAGCAAACTGAAATCTTTTAGGGGGGAAATAAAAAATAAAATGTTTTTGCTTCATTTTGCTATTAAAATAGTTACATGTCTTAAAAGTGTATTTGTTAGGCAATACAATGAAGTTGTTCCTTAATCTCCTTAGAGAATCAGACATCCAGATTGTTACCACTTCCGCTACCAGCAGCAGATAATATAGCAAATAAGAAAGCAGCTGAAGTGCCATCACAGGTATGCTGTTTTGTTTGTTTTTATGGAGACTATTTTCCTTCCATTCAACAAATCAGGTCAGGTGTTGTAATTATTTATTGGGCACATAATTTACTTTTTATTTCAGGGTATTAATAAAAAGTAAATGTTACTTATTCCTTATTATTTATATGACATAATTTTTGAACAACAAAATCTGCCAATACTAGAGCAGTTAGCAGTTCGTTTATACAAGTGACAGATAATAGTAACAATTACAGAGTTGTTCAAATATTACAAAGCTCTTTGTTTCACATTGAACAAAGATCCTACATTTCTTTGATTTCCCATCCATCTGTTAGCTAAGGTGGGGTTTACTGCTCCAGCAATAGCCACATCTGATGCAAGAACCATCAGTTGATAAATTCTGTCCAAAATGCCAGGCTACGTGATTCAAGATTTGGGTTTACTGATGGGAACTGATAGATTCAGATACATGAGTATAAGTATTGGCAACTTGGATGACTGTTTTAGAAATTGTGAAAGATTCTGCAGCTTTAGCTGATCCTTTGGTTCTCAATGGAAGTAAGAAGTAGATAGATTAACTGTTGAGCTTTATGTAGGTAATCTGAAAAATATAGATTTCTCCTGGCTTGTATTATCAGATAATATGGCTAGGTTATTTACTTTTATTGTATTTAACAGTGAGAAAGTTCACATGCTTAGAAGGTGCTGCCTACTGGTGTACAGGAGTCAAAGCCTGTTATGGCTGTGCAAAGCCTGTTCCCATACATTTGAGTTTTCTCTTCTCTTGCCACTAGATGACATCAATGAATGGGTGAATAAGAGATATAGGAAAAAATGATTAGGCAATTTGGAGTCCTCAAAATGAATGGTTTGTTTGATTTATTCTGTAAAAATGACACATGTATTCCAAATACATGGTTTAAGAAAAAAAAATCTATTCATAATGAATGGTTTATTCTTGGATTTCTTCTGTTAAAATGACAACTCATATTCCAAATACATAGTTTAAGCAAAAATCTATTCATAATTAATGGTTTATTCTTTGATTTCTTCTGTAAATATGACACCTATATTCCAAATATATTTTAAGCAAAAATCTATACATGCATACACATACTGAAGAAATGACTCCAAAAAGTTTTGGTTTTTTTTAATGAAGTGTGATTACAAAAGTGATGAGAGATTATGAATGTTGATTAACCAATTTTTGGTATGGTCAAAAGTAAATCGGGGGGGGGGGGTTAGAGCAGGGGTGTCAAACTCGATTTCATTGAGGGCCGCATCAGGGTTGTATTAGACTTCAGACTGGAGCGGGTGTGGCCATCTTGACGTCACTTGTGTCAGGCACCTGTGGAGGCCCGAGCACTCTGCCAGAGAACACGGGCTCCTGAGCTCCATTTTTGGCTGCGACAGCCTACAATCCTCTGCCAGCGAAACTGCAGCTCAGGAGGGCCATCCTCCCGAGCTCTGTTTTCACTGGCAGAGTCACCGCATGCCAGTCCTTCGCTGTTTCCAGAGCACCCTGTGGGCCGGATGACACCCCTGATTTATAGGAAAATGAAATAAAACAGAGTGAAAGTAGAATGACTGCAGGAAGAGTGCAAGAGTGTAAAAGATAGCTTATTCTTCTTATAGAATCAAGAGAAAGTGGACATAAGAAAGCTATTTTGATCTGAGAGAAAAGAATTATGTTATAAAGTACCGCAGGTGTATGGAGTGATGATTGAAATATGAAAAGCATGCTTAATGGAAAGATGTAGAGGCTGTGGACGAGTGGAAAAAGAATGCTGGAAAAAAACTGCAATGTAATGTGTAAAAGTGCTTAACAAGTTGTTACAAGGATTAAAGTATATGTTGCTATTTCAATAGAGCAAGGAATAGTTCAAACAGGCAAAGGAATTCTACAGCAATTTTGACTCATTACCGTATTTTTCGGCCTATAAGACGCACTTCCCCCCCCCCTAAAAGGGGTTTAAAATTTAGGAGCGTCTTATTGGCCGAATGTGAGCCCTCCGTCCTCGCACGCCAGGCTTTTAAAGAACGGGGCACGGAACGGGGCACGGAGACGGAGAGCTTGCAATAGCTTAACGTTTTTGAAATGGGCTTGAACTCCCATTCAGATCGCTGTCCTCCTCAAGAGAGCAGGAAGGGCGTGCTGCAAAACAAGAGGCAGGGGAGAATGGAGGAATCCTGCTTCTGCGGCTTGGGGCTGGAGAGGAGCAAGGCAAAGCCCATCGGCGTTAGCGAAAGTCCCCTCCTTTCTGCAGGGCGACATTTGTCCCCGTTTCGGGATGAGACTCTCCCGCTCGTGCTCATTTGGCCATCGCTTCTCCCTCCAGCATGCATGGATAACGTGCGGCGGGATGTCATGGGAATGAGCGCACCAATGGCCTCCGCCGATCGCACGCCCCACCGCCGATCGCTGCCACTGATCCGTGCTGTTTTCAGGCAATTTCAGGTGGCGGGGATTTTGTCTCCATTTCAGCTGGTCCCCACCGCCTGAAATTGCCCGAAAAACTGCAGGGATCAGCGGTAGCGATCGGTGGTGAGGCGTGCGATGGGCAGATCAATTGGTGCGCTCATTCCCATGACATCCCGCCGCACATTATCCATGCATGCTGGAGGGAGGCAGCGGTGGCCAAGTGAGCACAAGTGGGAGCCGTTTCATCCCGAAATGGAGACAGAAGTTGTCCTGCAGAAAGGAGGGTACTTTCGCTGAAGCCGATGGGCTTTGTCTTGCTCCTCTCCAGCCCCAAGCCGCGGAAACTGGATTCCTCCTTCCTCCCCTGCCTGTCTTGAAGCGCGCCCTCCCCACACTCTCCTCCCGCCGCTACTGCAGCCCCAACTTCTTGGGAGAGCCAGGCAGGATCGTCAGACATGCAGGCAGGAGGGAGAGGAGGGATGATGGACGCCTAGGCGAAGGAGCGATGGTAGCGGCTGTGATCCCTGCATGCCTTTAAATCACCCGAAAATAAAACAAGCCATTGCTGCTCTCGCTGGCTTGGTGGTGAGGAAAAAAGCAGCCCAGTTGCAAGGCACCGAGGATTGGGGCAGAGGTGCAGGCGCAGTGTCGGGTTTTTCTGGAGCCCAAAAATGCAAGGGTGGAGGCCGGTGGGTGGCAACATTCGGGCCATAAGACGCACCCACATTTTCAGCCCCTTTTAGGGGACGAAAAAGTGTGTCTTATACGCCGAAAAATACGGTACTTGCAATTTCACTAAAACTTTGGTTTTATAAATAACTTTAATATTCAATCTAAATTCAGCCAATATAAACATATTCAAAATCTGTTTCCTACCAGTAGTTTGTGGAGCAGTTGACTGAAGTTCCCAAATTGAACTAGTGTCTGACATTGATCTTGTTACAGGTGGCACCATGTTCTGTTCAACTTTTCTATAACATAAAGACTAAGAGTAAACATACTCTCTCAAGACAAAGGTTATCTTGTTTTAATACATTTGTTTTCTTTCCTTCCAGAAAGTCAGTTTTAAGGTAGTATTGTACTTCTCTGTATTTTCCAGGCTTGAGCAAAATCTAGACTTTGAATACCATCAGCTGGAAATTAAATACAAAGTCTGCATTACTGAAAATAAATATATTGCAGGAAGATACAAATTAATAAATATGATATAAATCAGGTTTGTCAAAGTTATCCGGGGTGCTTAGATCTGGCCCACAGAGCCACCCTGGAAACAGTGAAGGACCGGCCCACGGTGCCTCTGCCAGCAAAAATTGAGTGTGGGCAGTCCATTTTCACTGGCAGAGGGCTGCAGGAGGCCATTGCAGGTGAAAAATGGACATTGAGCTGGCCATGCCCACCTTGGCCACACCCACCTGACCCAAGTTCAAATACAACCCTGATGCAGCCCTCAATGAAATTGAGTTTGACATTGGTGATATAAATGGAAATAATCCCATATTTCTAGTACAGATTTCCAGTCAGGTAGTCCTCAATTTATGACCAGCCACTTAGTGAAAGTGAAAAAGACACTGAAAATGGGACAACAGTTTTGTGATTACAATTCATGGGTTTACTTCTGTTTTCTGGCAAAAACTGCCCCACAGTGAACAATGAATTTGCTTAACAGTAGCAGCGTTTGCTTTAACAACCAGCATAAAAAAGTTTGTAAAGTCAGATCCAGTCATATGGTGATCTGCTTTATAACCGTCATAGCTGTAATTACAGGTTCAATAACAGGAATAACTTGAGGACTACCTGTAAGATTTTTTTACCTCCCATTCCATTTGAGGAAGCTGAAGAATCTTGAAAATACATGTTACCCTGCGATTTGGTTCTGCAGAGGCTTCAGTGGAATGAGGACATGATATTCAGGAAGATCCCTTACCAGCTCATATGCTGACCCAAAGCCCCCTGAACACCAGAATATGATCTCTTGAGAGAAAAGGAATCCCAGGAAATTCTACCCATCCCATTCAGTTGACAAAATTCTCTGCTAGATCAATATGCATTTCTTCAATACTATGATACATTGGTAACATATAAAGTAAATAAAGTAAAGAATGAATGAGACAAATGGTTGCATGCAAATAAAGAGATGTATTTGTTGGAGAAAACACATCAGTGGCCTTGGAACCTGCATATTTACCTCATTTTAAGTGCCTGAAATTGTTGCAAAAGGAGAGCCAGCTGCTGCTGCTGCTGAGATGAGACAGCTGCTTTTTGCTGTTGTGCCATCACCTGTGCATATTGTTGTCTTCAAAAGGAAATGCAAAAATAGTCATTCTGACTTACAAAATGATTTTTTAAATGTTAAAATCCTTCATTAATACATACACATATAACACACGCACATGTAATCTGATTCTGCAAACACACAATGGTCTGACTGTGTGTATAAATAAGCTGCAGAAACTAGTATCTCTACATCTCCCCTTTGCAGCCCTTAGAGAATTAAGAAAACCCTTATATATACTCTGGAGTATTGGGATGGAAGTCAGGTTAACAGGTACCTTAAAACAAAGAATACTACATTAAAGGAAAGACTAATATCAGATCACAGAACTATATTGGAGTCCTAAAATATTCTGACATTTCCTTTTATTTGTCATGTTTCTTTATCATCATCTTTATATTTCTGAAAAGATATACTTAAAAGAAGAAAATTTTTAATAATAATAATAATAATACTTAGACTTATATAAAGTTGTATTAGGTATAACACATTGCACTGTATTCTTCAGTGTAAATAAACTTTTTTTAAAATGCAGTGTATGTTATACGAATTGCGATCCCCAATTTTAATAAAAGAGCAAAATATGCACTTGGAAGAAGAGTAACAATAAATAAGCTTACAAAAAATTACAAATTGATGTGGATGAATAGATACAATACTGACTGTTCCAGAATAATTAAGAGATATGACTCCAAACCATTAAAAAAGGACATCAAAGAAACATAGAAAACCGATGGCAGAAGACAACTTAGAGGTCCATTGAGTCTGCCCTTTGAGTTTGCTTTTTGTTTTCTTTTTAATTTATTAATTTATTCTTTTAATTATTATTTTTATATTTTATTTATTTTTATTTCATTTTTTATTTTAAATTTTTGTTGGATGATGGACATGTGTGCATTCCAAACACATTTAAACTCATTTACTCACTACCTCCACTAGAAATTGGTTCCAAACTTCCATTACTTTTTCTGTGAAGTAATATTTTCTAACATCACTTTTTAACTTCCCTCCTGACAGTTTGAGGTTATGCCCTCATGTTCTTAATTTTTGCTTAATATTGAAAACACTGCCTTCTAGAACCTTATTCGCACCCTTAATATATTTAAAGTTTCAATTATGTCATCCCTTTCCTTCTGTCCTCCAGGCTGTACATACTCAGTTCCTCCTGCAATCCTGATATTTTGTTCCTCAGATTTTGCACCATTTTTATTGCCCATCTCTGGACTCAATCAGTCTTATCAATATATTTGTTTAAGTAAGGTCTACAGAACTGATACAGTATTCTAAATAAGCTTTGACTAAATCCCTACATAGAATTAGAACCTCCTTTTTCCTTCTTGTGATAGATGCAACCCAGAATTTTACTTGCCTTCACAGATGCATGGCCACACACTGTTTGCTCATTTTGCAATCATCTGCTATGAGCACACCTAAATCCTTTCCTTCTATTGCTCTGTCTAATACTGTACCCCCAATATTGTACCCTACCAGAGGATTCTTTTTTGCTAAGCACATTATTACATTTTGAAACAGTGAACTACATTTTCCACATTTTTGACCAATTTTCCAACAATCGTTTCCTGTGTTATGAATACCCCCAGGAACATGAAATCTATTACACACCAGTCATCAGCAAAAAAACCAAACCCATAACCCATAGACTTTCAATAGACTTACTGTAACAAAAATTGCTGGTACTGGAGATGCTGCATTTGATACATGGCCGTAAATTCCTGTTGTCTAGTCAGACGTTCTTGGTCCAACTCACCCTGTGGGTGTAAACAAATCAGTTACCAGACTTGGAGGAAACTTGTTTGATTATAAGGTAGTCTTCAATTAATGAGCTATTGTTTAGTGACTATTCAAAGATGCAACAACTCTGAATGGTAGTATATTTGGTCCCTAAAATTATGGCCTTTGCAGCATCTGGACTGCAGAGGCACTTCAATTCTCTTCCCCCACTTATCTCTCCCCATCTCAGCCCTTTTAGTCTCCTTGCAGAATGACAATTCTCAGTGGCAGAAGCATCAACACTTAAGTAGAGGCCTGGAGTCCTCTACTGATCTACCTATTTCAGCACCACTGCCATCAAACAGTGCTGCCTCCAACTCCGTACCATGGCCGCCCATTCCAGTGCCACAATGTAAAGACCCAACTGTCTCCGCCACCCTGTGCCCAACTGACTCTCTTACTGCTGATGAGGTGTGCCTAGCCTGGACTTATGCAAAGCAGCTGCCAACCATGTAAGGCTTTTTCCCCCAAGGCCATTTACACCATTATTACAATGCTTCAGAAAGTTAGAAAGTTTCTGAGGTTTTCAGAAGCATTGCAAGGAAGCTGCACCCGCTGTTCTTGCAATGCTTCAGAAAGTCTTCAGAAAGCTTCTGAAACATCATAAGAATGCTGCAAGAGAATTGAGAAGAAGGCCTGGCACAGTATAGGGCCAGACCACCCACACTTCGTCAGTAGGAGGAATATGCCCAAGATCAGCTGAGTTGGTCAGGGCCTACAAAGCACAGGGCAGTGGGGTGGCTGGGGTGTTGCACTGTGTGCTGTAGTGGCTGCCATGGCGTGGAGATTGAAATGGTGCTCCTGAGCAATGGCAGGGGAGCTGGTGCTGAAGTCGAAGCCCACTGGGTGGGCGGCTAAGACTGCTGAAGGGTGTAGGCTTCTATTTGAGCCCCAACCGCACTATTGCAAGAAGTACCACTGTTCATGGCAGCCAAAAGGGCAGAGGGGGGGGGAGAGACATAGTCAGATTTGAAAAATTCAAGAGGCGGCGGTCCCTTACCTTACAGGCACTAAGATAGCAATAGAAATTCTGATCTCAATTACTGTTGTGACCTGAGAACTATCTGTATTAAGTATTTCATTGAGAAGAAATGCTCAGATAAAGACATTCACAAACAAAACAACAGTTCTATAATGGCAGTTAAAATTCTGCAAGTAGAGCTAAATTGTGCACTGTATGAACTAAGCAATTTAAATAAATATGCAAATATTTGCTATTGTATCTCCGCATTTCTCAAATATTTGCTCATTTTAAAAAATCTGCTTCAGGGGGATTTTTTGAACATATAAAGTAAGGTTACACTGATAGGAATAGAAAAAGGGTATTTTCTGTTGTGGCACAACTGTTGAACATTTCCATTAATAGCATGTATCTACTTTATTTTCAAACAAATTGTTAAAGCAGTTTGGTTCTATGTTATTATGAGATGTATGGGATTGTTTTATTAAACAATTTCTCTTTTTAAAAATATTGCTGCATGTGAGAAAACAACATTTTAGATATAAGTTTACTTAGAAATACTTTTTGAACCCATAGCCAATTCAGCAATACTTCTATAAAAGTAGGAATATAAATATAAAATTAGTTTATTCAATGAAAAGTAGACAAAAATGTAAATTATACTATAGTATTGCCAAGAAAACTACAGTGATATAGTCCCATAGTCACCAGGATTGATCAGGTGAAGTGACACATCTAAGCCCAGATAGGCTTCATTTGCCAAAATTATCCATCTACCCCCTTCCTGCAAATTTGACGAGGGCCATTATATAGCTCATAAAGCTAGAAACACTAGAGAGCTCAATGACCTAAGTGTTCAATTTCCAGCACAGGCATCTGAATCACATAAGATCTAATATCAACTGTGTGTAATGATTGTGTGTATCTCATGAATTCCCATATGCATAAAATCAGCCATATGTTGCCTCATGCTTTTCAGGTAATGTATAAATCCATAAGAACATATACTGAAATAGTCTCCCCTCTACAGTGCGTTGTCAATCTCTAGTATGAGAGCATGCTATAAGGGATCATTCCAGTTTGAGTGCCCAAATAAGAATGGTACAATCATTCATTGATAGCCAAGGTAAAGTAATACCTGAAGCAATTTTACTTAAAAACTTTCTGAATAACAGTTTTGAAAAATCAGTGAAAAGGAAAGCTGACTCTGCCTTAATAGTAAGTACTATGCATACAACTCTCTTGCTTTACACAAGGCTTTTTGCGCCTCTCTCTTAAAAATAAACGTGAAAAATTTAGGCAGTCTTCCTAAAGTCCACTACAGTACAAAAGCATATAAATAAATTCCTACAATCAGCTTGTCTTGTCTAATTGTTTTAATTCAGTTGATGAATTTACCATATGTAGAGGTGATGCTGGCCCTGGAGTGAAAGGGACCCTGCCCCATATTTTCATGATGTCTCCAAGGGGCTGGAAGCTGTCATCACATGCTCTTTTCACCAATAATGACATTGTGAAATATCCAGCTTGGAACCACTCTGTCATCTCCTGATTACTGAATGGACCTGCAAAATTACCCAATGAATATACAAAGTTAAAATCCACAGAAATAAGTGAGAAAACATACAATCAACATTGATGAACAAGCACAGATGCATGTAAATTTATTAGGGATCATTTTTTAATTTTTTTACCTATTTATTGGGTGCCCTTGAGTCAGTTTTGGCTCCTTATGAGTCTCTGGACTACAAGTAATCCTTGACTTACAGTTATTTAGTGACCATTCAAAGTCCCGACAGATCTACCTGGGTGGGGTGGGATGAGGTGAGATACTTGTGATCTGGATTCAAAGTGTTCGTGGTCATATATTCCATGGTTATGTGACTGCACTTCAGATACTTGGCCATTTACATAATTACATTTCATTAGTTTTGCCAAAAACTGGCATTTACTTCCTCCTTTCAGCAAAACTGTGCTCTTAGAGAACTATTAGTTCATGTAACTGTAGTGTTTGCTTAACAACCACAGTGATTTTCTTAACAGCTACCATGAAAAAGGGCATAAAATTGGATTGGTCACGTGAGTAATCCGCTTTATGACTATAACAAGTTATGATTATGATGGGCAGGCTTCATTATGGTTGTAACTCAAGGACTACTTGTAGTCTCTGCAGTTTTCTTGGCAAGGTTTTTCAGAATTGGTTTGCTATTGCCTGCCTCCTACAGCTGAGAAAGAATGACTGGCCTACTGCAGCTCTAGAATATATGTATATATAAAACAGAGCCCTAAGTTAGTTAGTTAGTTAGTTAGTTAGTTAGTTAGTTAGTTTGTATGTCCAGGAAAGGCTCCTCCAGGATTGGACCAATCTGCCCCAAACTTCACACACACGTAGATTGGCCTCCCGAGACAAACCCTGGGTGGGTCAGAAATTTTTTAATGTTCTCTGTGACCCCTAATTTTTCCCCTGAACAACCCCTCTCCCTGTGATCAATACAGGCAAATTTATGCTACCCTCCACAAGGGGTGCCAGAGAACAACAAATTATTGGTTATGAGGCTAGGAAGAGAAAGGCAAGCAGTCAGTACTACAATCCCCACAATCCATCTGGGCAAGATGGCCA
>JANHFQ010001125.1:84346-95722 GCA_032468035.1 Aparallactus werneri
TTTTTATGTTTAAAAATTTTAATATTAATTTTTTAAACTTTATTGTATATCATTTTGTGTCACTTAATTTATTAGATGGGCAGCTATATAAATATGACAAGTTAGCAACATTAATATTTCATAAGGAAATGTATCAAGTTCAAGACCATTATCAGCAAAGTATGCTAAAATGTTTTACACCTGAAATAAAAATTGGAAGAATGTCTTTAATACTCTCTATAATGGAGTATTTTCTATGACAAACATGTATCTGCTTCTTTTCAATTAGCAGAATTTCCCCTCCAGTTTTTTAACCTTGGGATGTATCTTTGATATTTAGGTTTTACTTCTTAATAAAAGAGATTCATTGTTTGTCTTTATGTTAAATAAGATGATGCTAATGAATTACTCAAGTCCTAAGCAAAACTTTCACATCTGATCATCATGAGGTACTGATTCAGCTTTCTAAAATTCTATTTAAGCTAAGGAAGACTGCTGCTTTATTATGTATTCACTGTTCATATTTGATGTCAGGAAGAACACAATAAATTATTCTCTTATCATGAGTATTTCTTTCCATACCAATCCAAAAGCTAACTGAAAATACTTCTATCTCAGAATCCAAGGTAAAATAAATGGATTAGAGCACACCTGGAAGAAAATGAATTTTAAAGCTAAGAAAGCTGTCATTGCCTAGTAATTTGTGTTATTTGCAAAACATGATTTAATCCTCCACAAGACTACCAGCACAGTCATATTTTTTAAATTCTCTTTTTCTCTGGGTTCATTTCTAAATTGTGTACTGACTTATTTATTAGCCTGAATTGCCTCACCTGGGCTATGAGGTCGCCACCTCTCACCGTCCCTTCGTGAACCAGCAAGTCGCCAACCTCCATCATCCTCTTCACCATTTTGTTCTTCTCTGAATATGCGCCAGTTTTCACTTTCAGAGCGTATAAATTCATGTTTCCTTCCTACTGTTGCAGTTCCAACTTCTTCAAAATTTGGTCTCACTAAAAATATAAAAACCTTTTTGTGATAAGTATGTATATCATGAAAGAAATTCGGCATATAAACCAGAAGCGTACAATTATCACAACACCTTTGGCTAATAGAATAAAAGATCAAATGTATGTTTCCTCATGTTTGTTTTAAAATTTAACTACTTTATATTAAGGCCATTTTCATTTTTCATGGGGGAAAACAAACTGTCTTTTCAACAGCTTTCATAAAGCAGTTACCACACAGCTGCAACCCCTTAAGAGTGTCAAATGTTCACTGCAACAAGTCCATCGAAGAGCATCTGCAAAGTTTGTTTCCATAAACAAATGCCACCTGATGTTCACTCAGATTCCTTTATCTTAGTTGAGAAGTATCAAGATACTATTCCTGGTCACACTGAAGTTTACAATGGCACAAAGACTCTGTTGTTTTTCGTATGGGAGGTGTTTTTAAGAGCTGCATCTAGTTTCTGTTTAAAATACCTACAGTATATAATGTTATTCGGCATGGTCTACTTGCCTACACCAAGTCAAATCTAGAAACAGCATTTGTAAAAATGTGCATCAGGGGCTGCTACAAGAATTACTGTGTAAGTTTTATCATTCTATACAAAATGCTGCATTTCAAATAATATAGTAGCTTAAGAATAAAGAGGGTATTTTATATGGTTTGGGTATAATTTATTTATAGATAGCCTGGTAGGGCATTGAAATAGTCATGATGGAGATTTATTTGCATCAAAGTAGGCAGGGGTGGGTTTCTACCGGTTCAGTCCGGTTTGGGTGAACCGGATGCTAATTATACTTCTGGTTCGCCAAACCTGTAGTTAGAAGACTGGCCCTCCCTGCCCACTCCTCCCCGCCCCTGCCAGGAGTCTCCATGTGGCCCGTTTTGGATCCCAGTAAGTGCAGGGACTACGTGGAGGCTTGGGGAGGGCGAAAAACGGGCCTACCAGAAGTCCTGAAAATCGCAAAATGGGCCTGTTTGCGGCCTCTGGGGAGCCTCCGGAGCCCAAGGGAGGCCTTTTTCGTCCTCCCAGAGGCTCAAGAAAGGCATCTGGAGCCTGGGGAGGATGAAAATGCCCCCCCCCATGTTGCCGGAGGCCAACTTGGCCACGCCCACCATGGCCATGCCCATCCAGCAACCAGGCAAAGAACCGTTTGACATTTTTGAAACCCACCCCTGAAAGTAGGTATCCATTGGAGAGTGTTGCATACCATGCTCCAGTTAATGCTGCTTTATACTTATTATTTATTTATCATATGGCATATTGTACATGCACTTGCAATATATGAAGAGTACAATATCTAAACATAAAGAATGCCACAGATGTATACCATTGGAAATATGAAAAAGGATACCTGATAAAATGAGGAAGCAAGAGAGATGAGAAAAATGTGCATGAGAGAACGATTGCTGCAAATAATAATGAAAAAGACGTGCAATGCAAGATAGTTGCAGTCAAGAAGGGCATGAGATGGTTAAGAGGAGTGAAGAAAATGCAGAGAGATTTTGATAGAAATAAAATTTGTTTGAAAATAGGTGAAAAAGACTAAACAAGGAGAACCCTGGAGTGAATGGAATTAAAAATAAAAGTGATGAAATGATTTGGATTGAAGCCGAGGAGAGGGAATGTTGGAATAAACATTTTAGAAACTTGTATCAGAGGTTTCTTGTAGAGTTGAGTTGAATTGAAATGAACATTAGAAAAGTTAATGTTGAAAAAATGGATGAACAAAAAGCCTTAAATGTTCTGAGCATGTTGAGAAATAGTAATGCTACATTTGCAGATGGCATTACGAGAAAGACATGTTAAAATATAGATGTGGTTTGCTTGAGAACTAGTTAGGTGATTTACTCAACATCTCTGTGAAGGCTGCAGCTCTGCCTCATAACTGGAAGAACATTATTCTCTGAGTAGAATAGGAATATAAGAAATGACATTTGCAGAATTCTGATTAAAGGTATAAAAATGTGATAATGAGCAAAATTTGAGAAGAGCAATGCCAATTTTTTGCTAAGCAGGCGGTAAACAAACTTTTTTCTCCTCTACAGCAGGTCACTGAAAAATGAATGCATGATTTTTTTTGTTGATTTAGAGGAAGCATATGAAAAAGTAAATAAGCTTGAATTATAATTTTTTTTGCACATTGGTTGATAAATATGGTAAGATCAGTTTATCTTTGAAGTAAAACTTTTATGAGAATAAATGGAATAGTTAGCAAATAGTTCAATATTGACTAAGGAGTAATGTACTTATGGATGCACATACAAGAAACATTTGTGAAAATGTTAAAAATAAATGTATTTATTTATTTATTTTATTTATTTATTTATTCATTCATTTATTTATTTATTTGCTGGACTTATGTGCTGCCCAACTAGGACTCAGGGCAGCTTATAGCATTTCTTCAACAACGACAACATATTGTTTGAGAATGTGAAGGTATGTGTGATGGCATGGCTCTGTGATTAGTGTTTTTCTTTGCTGTATATTGCAAGAGATAAAAATATTGCAATGAAGAAATAGATGGATGACTACTTCCTGCCCTGGTAGAATGTTTACTAAAGATGGGGGGGGGGGGGGAACTGAGACATTTTAATATGTGGAAATGCTAACAAAAAGATAACAGGATAGCATATAGATTGTTACAAGAAATTAACATAAAAGAAAGTTTAAAAATATTGTGGAAAAGAACAGAAGGGACAAAAAATGGAAACAGGGTACTTAGGAAGTGTGCGTGATAAAATAAGAGGAAATGGGATTAACAAATGCTGAATGAATGTGGAGTAAATAAAAATGAATGTACAATATGAAAGCAGTACATCGAGCTGGGTTGATACAGAGAGAAATGAATAAATGCAGCTGCAAAACAAATATACAAAGGAAGCACGATTAGATTGACTAGATAATGGAATGAAGCTGTATTGGCTGGATGGAGCCAATGACATCTTAAAACAAACAAACCAGTATTGACTTTGAAGAACAAAAGCAATAAATGAAGCAACTTTGGGGTATGTGGGAAACAAGGCTAGTTTTCAAAAACAACTGCGCAGAAGGATAATATAAATGGTGTTTAATGTTAACTACTTTCAGTTATTTCTTTTACTTATTTCAAGGCTTTAATTTCTGAGTTTCTGTACTTTGCATAATATTGCTTATCCTATGAGAAATATGAGTATTTGTGCTCATTTGTAAAAATTCTTCTGTCCAAATTCAGCAGAGTATAACGCCATTTTTGGGAAAGCTTCAGTGCCATCTTATTCAGTTAATCAGATTTCATTAAAATTAAAGAAATTGGGATGGGCTTAGCATATTTATATTTATAACAAAAGCACTAGACAGTAAGTCACATGAAATTTACTGTAATTTTCTTCTGAATATAAATGGGTATTAGTGGAATATATTACTCTTAATTGTGTAGCAATACAAATTTGTCCATCAACAGTATAGAAGCTTTATAAAACAAATATAGAAAAATTGGTATGGATGACATAATTTTTCAAAATATATTTAGTAAGATTCAGATGTATTATGCTGTGAAGTCCCTAAAAAGTGGGAGGCCAACAATACCTCAGTGACTGGTTAACTTTAAATATATGTACTTAAATTTATGTAAATATCCATGAATTTTATATTCCTAGCATGTTCATTTTATTGGACTTTATTCCTTGGCTCGTGGTTGGTGTTTCGCCATGATTTCCCAGGATGAAAAGAGAAAAAGATCTGTGACTTTGCCTCAATCTAATTGACTGGACTTCCTGAGGAGAAGGAGCAGTTAAAGGGCACCTGCATTCCATGTCTGACCCAAAGCCTGTGATGGTGTTTATGGAAAAGTTCAGATACAACAAAGACATCCAGCCAACAAAGTCTACAGCTATGTAATTTGAAGTTTTAAAAGGACCAACTTCAAAGTATTGTATTTTGGAATACAAACTTTTGAGAACTTGTTTACTGAAGGTTAAAAAAAACTAGGATAGCAAATAACAGTGTCAACAATCTTTCTATAAGATATATAAACACTCATACTGTTTTCCACTATAGTAAAAAGGAGGGATTTCCTGAGAAGTCACTTAATTTAAGATAATAAATAACATTAATCCAAGGAAATATACAAGCAACAAAAAGCTCTAATATCTTGGAAGGTTTTTTAAAATGGGAAAATTATACTGTACACCTATGAATCCATGAATACAATTATAATTGCTGTACCTATAATTTCTAAAGTGCATTCAATCACATTTTAACATATATACCAGCTTTCTTCATTGTTCCTGAAGAGATAATCACAACTTTTCAACTATACAGGCTTTCCCATAGAGTTATGGGGGAGTTGGGGTTGTTCCATAATACAATCTAATTCTATACAAGTTTCATTCCTTGCACAATAGCCAAGTCTTACCACCTATACAGATCAACATTTCATTGTATCTCTCAAACTGGATTAAAGGTATCAGTGTATGGAACTAATTGTTGACATATGTAAGGAAAAAAACATATTATATTGAAACGTTAGGGAAGTAAATCTGTTGTAGTTCCATTTGCTTGAATGAAAACTATCGCCTTGTCCTTGTAACTACAAAAGTTATTGTGCCTACCTCACTTTTATAGTGCTATGCCTCAACATGTATTAACACATTTTCTACTAATGAAATAAAGAATTAATTATTTATATTTTGTGGATTGTTAAAGGAAATACATGAGAGAGATTTTTGGTTTCTAAGTAGCATTATATTGGTCTACATTAATAATTTTCACAGCGGGTCTTCCGTAGTTTTACTGCAAACAATCACAGTCTTTGTTTCTCAGATCCTCTTAGGTCTGACGTTCGATCAAAGTCCCTACATCAGCAACTAACTAAAGAAAAATGTGAAATGCATTACAAAACTACTGACAGATCATACAAGTAGTTCTATATTGATAGGAGCCTCATTGTAGCTATTTCTTTACTAGTGACTAATTAATTAGACTTGACTAACTCCAGATACCACAAATTCTAAATACTACGTAAAAGTATCTCAACAAATCATGTAAATGTTACGTTTCTAGAAAATGGCCATTCTGGGCCTCATCTGAGCTATTTTTTACTAATCAGATTACTCCACACTAATTCCACACAGTATAAAGTCTGAATGCCATAGATTTATTCACTGTAAATTTGTGCTTCATTTTGGTTATAACAATTGTATTCCATCCTCATAATACTTTCCTATTACATCCAGTAAAGACAATCTTATGAGCAAAGTTGACTTAAGGAACAAAATATAGAACGATTAGATACTAAATCTTGAATCTTTGGTTACAAACTATTTAAAAGTAACAAATCCACATCAATCTACAAATGATATTATTTTCCAAATCCAAGATAAAGATAAAGGACATTTCCAGCTCGAAGATAAAAAAAACTAAAAGGAAGAAAGTAAAACGGAAAGTACATCTTCACCTGCCTGCCTTTGTTTAGAAGAAAATGTTTTTAGTAATGTAACTTTATGAAGAGATCTCAAGAAAATGAATGGAAAACAATTCTGAGGAATGTCATTCCTTTGAACCAGTAAGTAAAGCTTTAAGTAAGATTATGCAAACCTAAAAGCCCCATCCTGATTAAGAGAAAAAAATGCACCCTTTTCTCCAAGTAAGGTCTTGTGCATTTCTCCAGAGCAGCTAGGCTATTGTTGGGTAAAGAAAGTTCTAACAAATCAGCATTCTTTTCCACATGACCACAACTAATTGGCCCCCCTGCAGATGAAATGACCAATCAAATCAGCTTCATATGAAAACCAACCCCCCACATTATATACTGTGGAATGCGATCTGTAAGCCCATTCTGAACAAATATCCTTCCAAACTAGAAAAACAGGGTTATTTTTTTTCTTCCTTCCATTTGGACCACTGTATACAGACAGATACAAGATCTTGGTGCATATTCCATATTCAAGATACCCACCTTTCTCCCTTTCCCTGCCACACAGATAAAAGCTACAAAGACACGGGTAAGTACAGAATGCTAACAAAGCATATTAAGTTTTCCAATTCTATCTTTTAATTGTTTCAAAGGAAAACTTATGTAATTTAATAATTTCCTGAATCAAAACCTATAAAGAAATGCATTTTTCTTGTAAATCATGACTATTGATAGAAACATTAGGATAAAACATACCTTTCTAGTTCTACCAAAGTATAAAGCAGATTTTAGCTGGGCAGTTATCAAAATTGATTGCCTTAATTAAATTGACATTATATAATAAAATTGCCAGTGAACTCTATATTCATGTGAGCATTCTTTTATGGTAAGTTGTAAAGTGTATAGTTCTTAAATAAGAAATAGAAACATATACAATTATTTAACAATTATATGACTGAATATTGGAAATATGACTATTTTCAGAAAATCTAGAATTTTATATAGTATAATAGTACTTAATAGTTAAATTTCAAGCTCTACCCAGTGAAGTTTATATCCAAAGTATTGGTAATCTTTACTTTTTTATTTGAATTTCAGTATGTCTTGAAGAAATTAACTTAGAAGATACATAGTCAGAGTAACACAAATTAACATTGCGCTTATTTTAATTCTGCATTGCAACATTTTCTGGGTGAAAATTACAGCCTCCAGAGCAAAAAAAAAATTTAATTGTATGTAAAGTTGTTTTAAATCTGATGGTAAAAGATTGGTATAATACTGGTTATACTATTGAATTTGTAATTTTCATTACCTTTTGATATAAAAAGGATCTCTGACATTTTTAGTTAATCTAGAATATTAGACTGTGCAGACTACATTTTCTAGGCTATTTAGAAGAGATTTATTTTCTAAACACATGCAAAGGTCTTATTTTCTGTTTTACTATTCTCAAGAGTTTATTCAACACAAATCATTAAAAAGATAAAGACAATGAGAAATATACCATGTAAGACTAATGACATCTGAATGTATCTTATTTACCTTTTAAATCTATACACTAATAGATTTGCTTGGTGTCGATTTGCACCAAGTTAGATTAATTCCATCTCAGCAACAGAAGCATTTAGCTGAACTTGTCTGTGCTCTGAAGCTTAGAGACATTGGTCCTAATTATTATTTGGATAGGAGACCACAATGAACTGAAATATTGAAAACCTTTGGGGGAAAAAGCACAGGCCAAAATCATTGGTTAAAAAAAAGCTTTGATTTAGTCATAGTAACAATTCAACTTCAAGACAAACTTATCCCTGCATCTACATTATCTACCATGGCTCATGTACTTTATAAATTACCACATCATATATATATGAGAAGGGAAATAGTTCAAAATGTGATTTATAATTCTATGAAGACCTCTAAGAATTTGTACACACATGCTAATTTCTGGTTTTATTAAGCAAGATTATTTAACACATGCAATATTTAATAACAGCTGAGCAACATCAGGAAAGGGGGTGATAATGGGAGGGGACAGCACCCCTTGCTTACTCCCTGTAAGCCATGTGTAATATCAATAAGTTTTATTATGGAGTGGGTAGTGGAGGGTGGGGGAAATGACAGTGCCATGTAACACTGAGAAAATTTGATTTTAAGTGAAAATGTACAGTATTATATATTTACATAATAGTAATGCAACTTATATTCAGAATAACATGACAGTAAATAAATAGTATTTGCTATAACACTATATCCTTAGAACTTTGTAGTAAAACTCCAGTCCAAAGCTATAATTTTAACTACTTTTTGTAAATGTTTTTTTCAACCGATTTTATTAAGAATTATTTTATTAAGAATTTTATTTGTACTTTGTATTGACAAATAAAGTGAATACAAAGTACAAAAATTACAAACAAAAATACAAATATGGAAGTGGGGATTAAAAAGGGGGGAAAGGAAAAAAGAAAAAAAAATCACCATCTCTAAATAAAACATGATTTCTCTTTGCCCAACAGTATTTTTGATAAATAATAAATTCATTACTTAAGGTCCTATGTAATATTCTGGCAAGCATCTGAATATGAGAGTTAAGCTGGAACTACTATACTGAAAATATCATTATTAATGATATAATATTTTGAAGATGGAAAAACATTTTCAGGGATAAAATGGACTGTTACATGCTAAGGAAAACAATTTCATGCTATGAAAAATATTTGCTTCACAAAACAGTATAGCACCTAAATAATTTTCTTTTCAAAGTGATAGTTTAGAAGACATTTTTAAAATCACATTTTGTGAATAATTAAATGATGCCAATACTTTAAATACAAAATGCTTCAAAGTATTACAGATGAACAGCTGTATTATTTCTTAAAATATTGTACTCTGATTCTGAATTATTTAGGCTTATTTAACTGCATCAGTAAAATATGATCCATTATTCTTGCTTCAGTTTTCTGGACTCCACTATACATTACATAGTTTGTTGACATATCCAGTTTTTGTGTATTTATGCAAAATTCAAAATTGCTTTCTCCAAATTAAAGTAAAAGACAGAATTGAAAACAGAGTTAATGACAAGAGATAGCATTCAATTATTCTTTATTGAAAATTTTTTTGTTCCATTTATAGAACCATAAATGTTCAGCAATTGGTTATATGTGAAAATGTTCTGAATTTTGAGCTTTTAACTCAAAAGACAGAAGTGTCCTTCCAGCAGATCATAGCTTAAATTCAGATCACTATGCATAATGGGACTACTGGAAACTGCCTTCCTTGCTTAGAACTCCACCTACAGCCTTCTTACCTGTAAAAAAGCTCCTCTAGTTTTGGATGATCCTGCTGAATGACTTATTGTACAGGAAACAATGGGAGAATGGGGAGAAAATTGCTCAATATCAAAAAATAGAAGAGGAATATAGTGTTTAAACAGTGAAGTAAATACTCGGATGGTTCCTAAGAATCTGTATTGGGAATGATTAATTTAAAAAGGCAATTTGGAACCAGTACACAATAAATGCTCCCTTAGATGTCTTTAAGATTGATGTCCTAGTTTGTTTTTTCCTTGAAAACATTAAATTCAAAACTGGTATACTGCAAAGCAAAAACAACCTCCACTATAATACACTATCTTATTACCCGGCTTCACCCGGGTATAGTGGAGCCTGACGTTCCTTGCCTGCTGTGTCCTTATGCTGCAAACAGGGATAACTGCAGCCTACAATTCCCAGCGTTCTTTGCCTGATTTGCATTCCTTGCCTCTATTGGCTGGGAAGGCTCCAATTTGCATACATTGCCTGTATTGGATGGAGCACTGACTCATCCTGCTCAGTATAGCTGTGCTCCTGTTTTGGTACTGGGTGTCCCCTTTGGCTCCCTTTTTGGGGGGCAAAGAGCCCCCCTACACATTGGCGACGCCCACAGTGCTGATCTCAGTACGGAAAGGTACCTCTATGTCAATTTTGGGGGAGATTGGTAGAGGGGGGTGGCTTTGTATAGAGCACATACAAGCATACATCACTCCTGACACTTCTTTTTTATAGATATAAAGGAGAGAAGAGAAGATGAGATGAATGGCTACCATGGCTACCATGTCAGCCATTTTGTAAAAAGAAAATGTAGCCATTTATACAAGTGCTTATGGCCAATTCTCAAAATCCAAATGTATCAAAAAGATAGTGTTTGTGGACACTGCTCAATTATACACAAAGATATAAAACTGTGAAGAATATTGTATGGAATGTCCAAACTGAATGCATAATTTAAAACTGGCAGTTTCATTTAGTCAATATGTATATAACAAAACAAAGACAAAAAACCAGTTACACATCTACTCCACAATCAAAAACGTAAGATTATAGTAGGATGTTTCAAAGAAAGTATCAACTGTCTGGCAAGTGAAAATGATGAAAAAAATTGTTAAGGATTTTTAGGAAAGGGATAAAAACAGCAGTTCTTTCATTTGTATAACAGATGAAAGTGAAAAATTATATAGAATTTTGAGAGCTACTTCTCAAATCACAAGTGTAAAAGTGCAGTTAAAATTACTTATCCTCTTAAATTACTGAAATGACTGAAAGCTTTGAGTGAAATCCAGTAGTAGAAGAGAAAATGCTGGATTATTCAGATGTTCTTGTTTCTCTTGTACTATTTAAAGTAATCTGCTATTAATTGTTTCTGACTCGTATTGGTAAACGCCAGAATTCTGCTAACATTTTGCATAGATTCTGCATGTCTGAAGTTGCTTAAAAGGGGGGACATTTTGTTGAAGGTATTACTCATTTATCTTGCCTTAATGCTGTCAAAGTTGTACCAACAGTATGTTTATATACATACACTTACCTCCTAAAGAAAATTCCTAGCACTTATCTCTGGTCCAGTCTCTCTCCTTTACCCCATTCATATCAATACAAACCGATAAGATAGATAGATAGATAGATAGATAGATAGATAGATAGATAGATAGATAGATAGATAGATAGATAGATAGATA